>CM077092.1:112418238-112488154 GCA_039513925.1 Platanthera zijinensis
AAGCTTCTTTAATCAGAGTACGTAAAATATTTTACCAAAGGGCTACATCAAGTATCTCTAACACTCACATCAGTAACCAACAGTAACGACTGTACCATCCCCTCAGGCCCTGTCGTCCTGGCCTGGCTGTCCTGCTGCAAAACCTGCTGCTACTCCGCCTGCGGGGTTTCTCCTAAAAAGGAAGACGTAGCATCTGTTAGTCATAATATATATAAAGGTATAATATATATAAAGTATGTAACAGGCGGAGAAATGGACAAAGGTATAATATATATAAAGTATGTAACCATAAGTACAAGAAGGTGGCATAGTATAATCAGTAAACATTGTAATAATTAGCAGTACAATAAATGATTAATCATTACTCTAGCAGTTCTTTAATCTACAGCATAGTATGAGATAGTGTAAGCTATAACTGAAAGTAACTCAACTTATATGAATGCCCATACAGACATGTAAGTTGAGGATTGGTTCAACAGAAAAGTAACTCATCGTATAAGAGTGCCCATACAAACTTATACAATGAGGATCTTGTGAATGCGATGTAATGCGATGCAATGAATGTTATGTTATGACTCACCCATGAACATGCACAAGAAATTACTACGTCGACACAGACTCTGTAGTTCCCACTTTTCGAGCAGGTAGCAAACCTCTCAGGAGTCAACCATCATGGCCAAACGATGATAGTAGAGCGAGCATCTCCACTACTAGGCTGGTCTCCATATTACCTAGACTAGGCCTCCGTACGCCTCAACTCTAAGCACATACAGCGGAACTCACAAGTGTACTATGGCTCAGTGGGTGTCTCGGGTTGATGTGCATCGAGATCCTAGCCCCGAACTGGCCTATGATGTGACCCGGAAGGAGCCTCGGAAATGAGAACGAGGAACAAGCCTAACCATTCACATGGCACGGAAGGAGCCTCGGGACATGAACACTGAGGACCAATCCCAACCGCCCAAGGTCTAACCGTCATCTCCCGTCGGTGTGATGACTAGCGAGTCCGTAGACCTGCCACACTATCCTTAACCTAGGATTACGACACCACGTGTCAACCCATACCGCATGCAATCTCACATCTCGAGCTCAACAACTCACAAGGGTTCCTTAACAAATCCCTTATCATCACAAATGATCAAGTGTGGCAAACATTCACGCACAATCAACCCTTCACAAATCTATGCACTAACCTTAATAAATCCTCTTCCAACATTTTGAGCTCACATTACCGATTCACATATCGAGTTGTTTATTAAATCCAACTAGTCTACTCACTAGTGAACCTAGGGATCTATTAACCACCCATTTCGTTCAAGTAGGTTTTATTTGATCATTTGATTATAAGGAATCAACCAACAACTCGCAACAGTCCTTCAAGTTATTTACCCTCAATCTCGCCATAAAACCTAGTAGAAATTACATAAACAAAAGAGAAAGGTATGCAATAATCATATAAATATAGAACTTCAACCAGGTATTACTTAAGCTACGGGAATCTCGTTAAAATGTGTAACCAATCGTTGGAAAGATATTACTAAGGTCTGCAACTTTCGTGATTAGTCGGAAGCCCAGATTTGGTCGTATCATACTCGAAATCGGCTTCTTAGACGGCTACATCCAAATTACAGTTTCATCACGTTTACGTTATCAGTCATCAATCTATCCAAGGTCTACGACTTTCGTGTTTAGTCAGAAGCCTAGATCTAGCCATGTCTCATCTTAAAAAGGCCACGAAGATCGTTTCGCGCAGAACACAGATTTCTAGACGCAATTTAAGGTGGAATGAACGGCATCGGTTCATCTTCCTCCTCTAGCGGATCTTCCCAAATCACAACAGTAATCCTCCTCCCTTATTCACCCTCATCATGCCAATCCTCTTCACGATACCATCTTCATCTTCACATTGAAAGAAGGAGAGGTTGAAAATGACTAATCCCTATGAAAATAAGTCCTAGCATGGCCTCATCATAGGAGTCTCCATCTCACACATCAAGACTATTTTGAGTCGATATCTCGCCTAGGATTAACTACAAATCTAGCACCAAAGGTGAGGGGAGGAAAATCACCTCGTTTCTGGCGCTTCCGCTATTTCCGGCCATGGATCTCGTCACTCTTCGCGGCGGCATCTTCTTTTCCTTGGCGGCAGAGGTTCTTAACGGAGTGTAGTTGATTCCAGTAAATCCTTCCCTCCTCCAGCAGTTTCTCCACAGAGAAGAAGGCTTGGGAAGAGTAAGAAAAATGGCCAATCCTATATAAATAGGACCAACATGGGTAGTAACATGTCCGTGTTCCTACCCGTGTCCTGCTCGGTGAAGAATCACCGACGGTTACAACATCATATGGACACATACATGGGTAGGGACACGCCCGTGTCCACTACTTGTGTCACGAGACACGGCCGTATGCATTGCCATGTTCTTACCCATATCCTGCTTGGGAGACACGGCCATCTTCCTGGAGATATGCACACGGGTAGGGACATGCCCGTGTCTCTACACGTGTCCTACTCGGGATACACAGCCGTCTTCCTGGAGATTTGCACATGGGTAAGACACGCCCGTATCTCTACCGTGTCCTGCTCGGGACAGGCCTATCGATTCCACTCAATGCCTCTTCCACTCAATACCTCTCGACATGGGTAGGGACACGCCCGTGTCCCTACCCGTGTCCTTCTCGGGAAAGGCCGTGTCGAGTTCCACTCAATGCCTCTCGAGTTCTACTCGATGCACACGGGTAGGGTCATGCCCTTGTCTCTACCCGTGTCCTATTCTGGACTAATTTCTCTTTTCCACATGAGTGTAAGCCTAGTCGCTTGTACTCCCTGGGCCCAAGTCAGCTCAATTGACTCAGAAGTACGCACGAGGGGCCTAGCGCAAATCGGGACGTTACAAATCCTATAAACAAAATAAACGATTTCGTCCCCGAAATTAGGCTAAGGCAATGGGGAAAAGTAACGCAAAAAATGAAATAAAATATGCTTTTAAAGATTTTCTTGATAAAACAGCTCCGGGTAGCACTTTTGCATCAAGTCCACCGGCTCCCATGTATACTCCTCCTTCTCATGATTAGACCACAACACCTTAACCAGAGGAACACATTTGTGGCACAAAATCCTTGACTCATTGTCTACTATCCGCATAGGCTCTAGTTGCACCGACCTATCAGTCGCAAATGCTCTGTCAATGGTGGGAACATATTGATCGGGCTGCAACAATGCATTTCAGAGTGACAACACATTGAATACATCATGCAGATCCTCTAGCTCGGGTAGTAACTCCAACCGATAGGCCAACAGGACAATTCTTTCAAATAAAATGTAGGGCCCAACGTACCTTGGGTTGAGCTTCTTCACACCACGTACCCGTGGTAGTCCATGTGTCGGCCTGATCTTCAGAAACACTTTTTATCCCACTTGAAATTCCACCATCCGGTGCTTTGCATTATAATATTTTGCCTGTCGAATTTGAGCCTCAAGCATGCGGTCCCGTATTAGTCTCACAACCACGTCTGTATCATCAATGTATTCATTTCCCAATGCCTTCGGGTCCTCATCCTGCACCCAAGACAAGGGTGCTCTACACCTTCTTCTGTAAAGGGCTTTATGGGGCGTCATTCCGATACTGGCCTGGTGACTGTTGTTATATGAAAATTTTACAAGGGGTAAGAGCATTTCCCACGGCTCTCCTTTATCCAATACACACAACCTCAGTAGATCCTCCAATGTCTTGATAGTCCTTTCAGACTTCCCGTCTGTTTGAGGATAAAACGTCGTGCTAAAGGTAAGACGTGAGCCCAAATACGCCTGCACCGCATTCCATTCTTTAGAGGTAAACCGACCATCCCGGTAAGAAACAATCGTCTTTGGCACACCGTGATACCGTACGAACTGATCCACAAAGAGACGTACCAAAACATCCACATGGTCTTCTTTCTTCATAGGAATAAATCGGGCTACCTTCGTCAGGCGGTCAACGATTACCCATACTGAATCATTCCATGAGAGTGAGCGAGGCAAACCGTTGATGAAGTCCATGGAGACATCCTCAAACTTCCACTCAGGAATGGGCAATGACTGTAATAATCCAACAGGGCTCCTGCATTCTGCCTTCACCCTTTGACAGGCCTCGCAGTGCGTAACAAAATATCGGACGTCCCTCTTCATTTCCGGCCAACATATGGTCTTTCATAGGTCAGCATACATCTTGGCAATTCCAGGATAAACAGAATACTTGGTGAAGTGTGCCTCTCTTAGGATATCTTCCCGAATTTTACCGCCCGCAGGAATGTAAAGCCTTTCACGGAGATGAACAAGGCCGTCTTTTAGAGAGAACTCATCAGTTGTCCCATCTTCAATCGACTTGATTGCCGAGGACAGAGCCTCATCCTTTCCTTGCTCCGCCCAGATCCTGTCTCGAGTGTCACAGACTATGCTCAACGCGGTTAGGTACTCTGTATACCCTTCCGATTGGTCTTTGTACACCAGAGTGATCTCCATCTCTTCGAGCATCCGAGCTAACTCCATACGCATCAACCGGGACTCGGGGCTTATTTTCGGTACCTTCCCTCTCAAAGCATATGCTATGAAATTTACTTTTCTGGGGTTGTAGTTTAGGGTGAATTCATAATCACACAAAAACTCCAACCACCGCCGTTGTCTTAAATTAAATTCCTTCTGGGTATGGACGTACTTTAAGTTCTTGTGATCCGAAAAGATTTCGCAGTGAATGCCATATAGATAATGCCTCCAAATCTTCAAGGTAAACACCACTGCCCCCAATTCCAAATCATATACTGGGTAGTTAATCTCATGCTTCTTGAACTGTCTTGAAGCATATGCAATCACATGCCCGTGCTGCATCAGTACGGCTCCCATCCCTTGATACGATGCATCAGTGTAAACTTGAAATCCCTCCCTCCCGGATAGAAGGGCTAGGATGGGTGCGAATGTAAGTCGGTCCTTCAGTTCCTGAAACGCGGCTTCACACTAAGGTGTCCACTCATATGACACACCTTTCTTTGTCAGCGTAGTTAGAGGAAGGGAGATCTTTGAGAAGCCTTTTAGAAACTTGCGATAATACCCGACAAGTCCAAGAAAGCTTCGCACATCGGCCGCTGACTTCGAGGGAGACCACTCTTTCATGGCACGCACCTTGGCCGGATCCACAGCTAACCCGACCCCACTGATCAAATTGCCCAAGAAGGCAACCTCTTGGAGCACAAATTCACACTTGATGAACTTGGCAAACAAGACGTGCTCTTTTAGCTTCTTCAGTACAAAGGTTAGATGTTCGATATGCTATTCCTCCGTCTTAGAGTATAATAAGATGTCATCGATGAAAATGATGACGAAGACATCTAGATAAGGCTCGAATACTTTGTTCATCAAGCACATGAAAGATGATTGGGCATTTCTGAGCCCAAACGGTATCACAGTGAACTCTTACAAGTCGTACCTTGAGCAAAAGGCCATTTTCTAAATATACTCCTCTTGTATTCTCAACTTATAATACTCCGAGCGCAAATCCAGTTTGGAAAACCAATGCGCTCCTGCCAATTGGTCGAACAACTCATCGATCCAAGGTAATAGATAGGTGTTCTGTACCGTCAGTCGGTTGAGCTCCCGATAGTCTATACATAATCGCAAGGTCCCATCTTTCTTCTTAACGAACAGAACAGGGGCTCCCCAAGGTGATGATCTGGGGCGAACAAACCCTGATTCTACATATTCTTACAACTGAACTCTAAACTCGGCGAGTTCCTTTGGGGCCATCCGATAAGGGGTTCTGGAGATGGTCTTGGCTCCTAGTACAAGCTTAATCTTAAAAATCCACTTCTCTATGTGGGGGTAATCCTGGCAATCTTTCAGGAAATACCTCAAGAAAATCCCGCACTACCCACACATCCTTCATATCAATTTTTATATCCTTCAGTTCGAATCAAATCATGTAGACTTCATCCCCTCTCAAGTGAGCTTTCAAGGTCTGAATCGAAGATAAGAGTAAACGTGGGGTGAATTTTATACCTTTGAAGATTACATCAGTATCGCCATGTCTCATGTAGATTCGTTTCTCCCTGCAGTCAATTCTTGCATAGTGCCAATCACGCCACGCCATGCCCAGAATGAGATCAAATTCTGGTATTCTAAAAACTGTGGCAGGGATATCAAAGATCTTTCCCCCAATGAGTATCTCCAATTTGTACTTTGCGCTTGCGGTCATCTTAGATCCGTCTGGGAGGCATACTCTTCGAGCAATAGCAGTGAAGTATTGCACTCCATGTATATTTTTAATGAAGTCTTCAGACACAAAAGAGTGAGAGGTACCGGTATCAAACAACGTATAGGCCAGTTTCTCGCTGACCACCATAGTGCCTAAGTACCAATAACCATACTAAAGCTATATATCTAGTATGACTTAAGCAACTTAAGGTTACTTATGAAAATAAGATGACTAATTGTATTCATACCTGCAATCACCTCCTGAGGGTTCCGCTCTTGTGTTATGTCCAGTGCGAAAACCTGATTCCGAGCAGGTCCGGGGTTTCCTCCTCATGGTCCTCATCCTCAACCATGCATGTGCCCCCGTACTCAAGGAGCTGCCGGAGGGAGAGCAAGAGGCGCATTTCGAAACAATTGTGGGCAGTAGCGTCGAATATGGCCCGTTTGGTTGCATTCGAAGCACACTCGCTCCTGCCGCCCACCGGGTTACTGAAACTATTGAGGCTGTAGTGGTGGAGGCATTGTTGGAAGCTGTGGAACCGGGTGCTCCACTCTATAATTCCAGTGGAAATGTCGGCCACCTCTTTGACGTCCTCTTCCTCCTTTGAAGTCGCATCTCCTTCTGTTTCTAGGGCCGGCTTCCATCACGCCCTTAGCTGGCTTCTTACCACTTCCCAAGTGGTCTTCTTCTAACCACTTTGCAAGGTAGATTATTTTGACTAGACTGGAGTCCGCTATAAACAAAAGGGCTTGCCTCAGGGGGTCTCGCAAGCCTTTGTAGAACCTCTTTGCATAACCTCTGTCATCTAACTCGTAGGAATCAGCAAACCTATCCAGATGTTGAAACTCCCGCTTGTACTTCGCCACTGACTTGGACCCTTGCTTTAACTTTAAGAACCTCTCTTTTAGTTCATCCCGAGCAGACAAGGGGATAAAATGCTCTAAAAAGGCTTCAGAGAATTTACTCCAACTTATTTCTGTATACACTAGCCCATGAAAGGTGGAGCCCATGAGGGACTTCCACCAACTCTTCGCGTATGTTCTAGGAGTGTCACTATCAGGGTCACAACCAAGTTGTTTGGGCATCTAATTCATGCAAGCAGTTCTTGCACGGTATCGAGCCATTCTTCCAAACGCACTGCCGACTCTGTCCCAAGGTAGGCTGGAGGGGAGAGAGCTCGGAAAGAGCTCACCCAATTGGAGCCCGAACTATGTTGTTGCGTGGGGGCTTGTTGGGATCTGAAGGCATCTAGGATCACTGTGAGCGTTTGCCCTACCTCCGATTACTGTAAATGTATGGGTACGGATGGGGCGGGGTGCCCACCACTGGCGTGCACTGGGATCTACATGTAGAATACAAACCTAAGGTCAGGTTGGCTAATCTTAAGGTCAAAGTTGGACATACTCATTGTGAATTACATATGGCAACACCATTGCTTTGGCTAAGTCAGTTTGTCCCCAAACTGACTAATCGAATGGGGGTGGTACCATTGTTAAATGAATTCTCATATTTAGGATCGTAGCAAGTTGATATCATTTGTAAGACACCCCTCCCGGAACACATAACACGGCACAAGAGGGGTCTTATGCCCAGAATAGCCGCCTTGCGGTAGCACTAGCACTTGGGCTAGCCTGTATTACAAGATGCCTATTCTGTCGGTCATTACCATTATGTAACAATGCCAACCCAACCATGATATAGAGTTAGAAGTCAAAATCCACACAAACATATAATAGTCCAAATACAACAAGTAAAGAATCTACAACAAGCTTCAATAATCAGAATACGAAAATTTTTTGCCCAAAGGGCTACATCAAGTCTATCTCACACTCACATCAGTAATCGATGGTAATGACCGTACTGCTCCCTCAGGCCTTGTAGTCCTGGCCTTGTTGTCCTGCTGCCAAACCTGTTGCTGCTCCGCCTGCGAGGTTTCCTCCTAAAAAGGAAGACGTAGCAACCGTTTGTCATAAAGATTAAGTGGTTTCACATCCGCTCCCCCAACGACTCCTCGGCACCGGGCGGAGAAATGGACAAAGGTACAATATATATAAAGTATGTAAGCATAAGTACAAGCAGGTGGCATAGTATAATCAGTAAACATTGTAATAATATAGCAGCACAATAAATGATTAATCATTACTAGCAGTTCTATCATCAATAAAATAGTATGCGAGAGTGTAAGCTATAACTGAAAGTAACTCAACTTATATGAATTCCCATACAGACATATAAGTTGTGGATCGGTTCAACAGAAACATAACTCATCGCATAAGAGTGCCCATACAAACTTATTCTATGAAAATCTTGTGAATGCAATGTAATGTGATGCAATGAATGCTATGCTATGACTCACCCATGAACATGCACAAGCAATTGTTATGTCTTCACACACTCTATAGTTCCCTCTTTTCGAGCAGGTAGCAAACCTCTCAGGCATCAACCGTCATGGCCAGACGGTGACAGTAGAGCGGGCATCTTCACTACTAGGATGGTCTCCACACTACCTGGCCTAGGCCTCTATATGCCTCAATGCTAAGCACACACACCGGAGCTCACAAGCGTACTACGGCTCAGCGGGTGTCTCGGGTAGATGTGCACCGAGATCCTAGCCCCGAACTAGCCTATGATGTGACCCGGAAGGAGCCTTGGAAATGAGCATGAGGACAAAGCCCAACTATTCACTTGGCACGGAAGGAGCCTCGAGACATGAACACCGAGGACCAAGCCCAACCGTCCAAGGTCTAACCATCAACTCCCATCGTTGTGAAGACTGGCGAGTCCATAGACATGCCACACTATCCTTAACCTAGGATTACGACACCACGTGTCGACCCACACCGCATGCAATCTAACATCACGAGCTTAATAGCTCACAAGGGTTCCTTACAAAATCCCTTATCATCACAAACGATCAAGTGCGGAAAACATTCACGCACAAACAACCCTTCACAAATCCATGCACTAACCTCAATCAATCATCTTCCAACATTTTGAGCTCACATTACCGATTCACATATCGAGTTGTTTATTCAATCCAACTAGTCTACTCACTAGTGAACCTAGGGATCTATTAACCACCCATTTCGTTCAAGTAGGTTTTATTTCATCATTTGATTACAAGGAATCAACTAACAACTCGCAACAGTCCTTCAAGTTATTTACCCTCAATCTCGCCACTAAACCTAGTAGGGATTACATAAACAAAAGAGCAAGGTATGCAATAATCATATAAAATACAGAACTTCAACCAGGTATTCCGGAAGCTATCGGAATCCGGAGAAAATTTGTAACCCATCATTGGAAAGATATTACTAAGGGTTGCGACTTTCGTGTTTAGTCGGAAGCCAAGATTTGGCTGTATCATACTCGAAATCGGCTTCTAAGATGGCTACATCATAATTACTATTTCAACATGTTTATGTTATCAGCCGTCAATCTCGATCAGGCATTCCCGTGGCTACAGACCTTTCCTGAAGATGTATAACCACTCGTTGGAAAGATCTCTCAAAGGTCTACGACTTTCGTGTTTAGTCGGAAGCCTGGATCTGGCCATGTCTCATCTTAAAAAGGCCACGAAGATCGTTGCGCGCATAACACAGATTTTTGCAAGCAATTTAAGGCGAAATGAATGGCATCGGTCCATCTTCCTCCTATAGTGGATCTTCCCAAATCACAACAAAAATCCTCCTCCTTTATTTACCCTCATCAGGCCAATCTTCTTCATGATACCATCTCCATCATCACATTGAAAGAAGGAGAGGTTGAAGATGACTAATCCCTAGAACATAAGTCCTAGCATGGCCTCATCTTAGGAGTCTCCATCTCACACATCAAGACTCTTTAGAGTCGATATCTTGCCTAGGATTAACTATAAATCTAGCACCAAGGGATAGGGGAGGAAAATCACCTCATTTCCGGCGCTTCCGCTGCTTCCGGCCATGGATCTCATCACTTTTCGCGGAGACATCTTCTTTTCCTTGGCGGCGGCGGTTCTTCATGGAGTGTAGTTGATTCCAGTAACTCCTTCCCTCCTCCAGCAGTTTCTCCACAGGGAAGAAGGCTTGGGAAGAGGAAGAAAAACGGCCAATCCTATATAAATAGGACCAACATGGGTAGGAACACGCCCGTGTTCCTACCCGTGTCCGGCTCGGTGAAGCATCGTCGGCAGTTACAGCGTCATATGGACACAGACACGGGTAGGGACAAGCCCATGTCCACTGCCCATGTCAAGGGACACAGCTGTGTTCATGTCCGTGTTCTTACCCATGTCCTTCTCGGGAGACACGACTGTCTTCTTGGAGATATGCACACGGGTAGGGACACGCCCGTGTCTCTACCTTTGTCCTGCTCGAGAGACACGACCTTCTTCCTAGAGATATGAACATGGGCAGGGACACGCCCGTATATCTACCCGTGTCCTGCTCGGGACAGGCCCTGTCGATTCCCCTCAACGCCTCTTCCACTCAAAGCCTCTCAACACGGGTAGGGACACACCCATGTCCCTACCCATGTCCTTTTCGAGACAGGCCATGCCGAGTTCCCCTCAACACCTCTCAAGTTCTACTCGATGCACACTGGTAGGTACACGCCAGTGTCTCTACCCATGTCCTATTCTTGACCAATTTCTCTTTTCCACACGAGTGTAAACCTAGTCGCCTGCACTCCCTGGGACCAAGTCAGCTCTCCTGACTCAGAAGCACACACGAGGGGCCTAGCGTGAATCGGTACGTTACACTAGTTACCATCACAAAAGTGGTTTATGTGGATGGATTGAACAACAATCTGATAAGCATAAGTCAGGTTTGTTATATATGTTATGAAATTGTTTTCCACAATGACAAGTGTCTGATAAGGAACCCAAATGATCAAGAGATCATCTTGTAAGGAAACAGGAGTGGGAACATTTATTTTCTAAATTTCTTAAGTGTAAATGAGAAATCACCTGTATGTTTAGTAGCTAGTGAGAAAGACTCAATGTGTGTGCAATAGCACAAGAGGCTAGCTAACTTAAACTCTAAAGTTAAGTGCAATCTATTCTCTATGGACTTAGTTAGAAACAGTCCCAAGATCAAATGGTCCAAAGAAGTTTTATGTCCAGCATGTCAAAAATGCAAATAGATAAAAGTCTCCATTAAGATCATTAGGTCCATAGACACTGATAGGTGTCTCTACTTGCTTCATATGGATCTATTTGGTCCTATACAAGTTCTTTGTTTGGGTAGGAAGTCCTATACCTATGTGATTGTGGATGATTACTCTAGGTTTGCTTGGGTATTCTTCCTAAGGATAAAGTCTGAAACACTGGACATCCTTGCTAATTTTGTCAGACAAGTTCAGAATGAGATAGGATGTTCTGTGTTCAAGCTTAGAAGTGACCATGGTACAGAATTTCAATCTGAAAAGATGAAAAATTTCAGTAAGGAACTAGGGATCTTTAAGGAGTTCTCCTCTCCAATAACACCACAACAAAATGGAGTTGCTGAGTGGAAGAATAGAACTCTCATTGAGGCAGCTAGAATAATGTTTAGTGATACATCTCTCTGAGAATATTTTTTGGTTGATGCTGTGAACACAACATGCAATGTTCAAAATAGGGCATTGATCAACAAGAATCACAACAAGACTCTCTATGAACTAATGAAAGGAAGAAAACCAAATCTGTCATACTTCAAAATTTTTGGTAGTAAGTGTTATGTATTGGACAATGGGAAAACTTATCTAAGTTAGTTTTTTGAGAAATCCTATGAAGGAATCTTTGTAGGATATAGTGCACACAGCAAAGCATACAACATCTACAACTTTAAACATCAAGTTGTAGAAGAATCTATTAATGTAGTTTTTGATGAAACTTCTGTACTATTTAATGAAATTTTTAACAACTCTAGTCTTGGTGATATAGACTCTAGAATGGAAAAATTAAAAATAGGTGAATCACCTAATCTAGAGTTACACACTAAAAACAATGTAGAAATTCATATAGAAGATAAAGTAACTGCCCATGGGGAGGAAGGCAATCATCCTAATCCCTTTACAGAACTAGGTGATGGTAGGTACCTGACAGTAGCTATTAGACACCTTAGAGATCATCTTATTGAGAGATAATAGGTGATGCAAGATTCGGAGTGATTACTAGGAGTATACATCCCAATGAGGTTCTATACTATAGCTTTCTTTCTCTCTCATATAGAACCTAAAAAGTTTGAAGAAGCTAATTCAGAGCCCAACTGGATTATTGCTATGCAAGAAGAGCTCAATATATTTAAGAGATGCAAAGTCTGGAGTCTAGTTCCTAGATCTAGTGATCACAATGTCATAGGTACGAACTGGATTTACATGAATAAACTAGATGAACATGGGGTTATAGTTAAGAACAAAGCTAGATTAGTGGATAAAGGATATAAATAAGAGGAAGGCATAGACTTTGACCAAACCTTTGCTCCTATAGTTAGGTTAGAGGCCATAAGGTTTTTTTAGCTCATGTAGTATACAAAGGATACGAGTTATATCAGATGGATGTAAAGTAAGTATTGCTTAATTGTACACAAAAGGAGGAAGTCTATGTAGAGCAGCCATAAGGTTTTATGAACTCTAAACTCAAATCTCATGTCTTCAAATTGCACAAGGCTTTGTATGAGTGAAAACAAGCACCCAAAGCCTGGTATGAGAGCCTGTCTACCTTTCTTATAGAGAACAGGTTCTCTAAAGGAAAGATAGACAAGACACTATTCCTTAAGGAAATCAAAGGATCAAGCATCCTAGTCCAGATATATGTAGATGAAATAATTTTTTGGTCTACTACTGAGAAGCTGTGTAGAAAATTTGCCAGACTTATGCAAGACAAGTTTGAAATGTGCAGTATGAGCGAGCTAAAATTCTTCTTGGGATTCCAAGTTTGGTAATCTAATGTTGTTATATCCATCACTCAGTCTAAGTTCACTAAGGAGTTAATTAAGAAGTATGGTATGGAGAATTATTCTACCTTGAGAACTCCAATGGGTTCTTCTGTGTCACTACACAAGGAAGAATCTGGGAAACCAGTAGATGCAACCTTGTATATGGGCATAATTGGATCACTCCTTTACTTAACTACTAGTAGGCCAGATATATATTATGTTCTCAACATGTGTCTGTACTAGGTACCAAGAATGCCCAAAGAGTCTCATTACACTACTGTGAAGAGAATACTAAGATATCTTAAGGGTGCACCCAATCTTGGGCTTTAGTATCCTAGGGATAGGGATTTTGAACTCACAGGGTACACAAGTGATGATGTTACAGGGTGCAAAGAAGATAGAAAGAGCACTTCTGGAACTTATTAGTTTCTAGGGAAAAGACTCATAAGTTAAAGTATCAAGAATCAAACCAGTGTTGTAATTTCAACAGCAGAATCTGAGTACATATCTGCTAGAAACTGTTGTGCACAGTTGTTGTGGATTCAACATTAACTATTGTACTATAGTGTACAGCTAAGTAAATCTTTTATGTTTTGTGATTCTACTAGTGCAATTTCCTTTGCTAATAATCTTGTTTCATACAGTAAAACTAAATATATAGAAATTAGATATCACTTTCTCAGAGAAAATGTTGAAAAAGAAAATATCAGCTTACAGAATACTTCAACAGAAAGACAAGTTGCTGACATTTTTATAAAACCCCTAGATGAAAGCACATTCAATTAATTTAAATTTGAACTATGTATGTTGAACATTGAGTAAACATTTTCAATTAGTAACAAAAAAAATAATGTACAATTGATAAAAGATAACTAACCATGTCAACAAATCTAAATAAATAAAAAAGACTTGATATAAGTCAAGAAATTATAGTTAAAACACAAATTTTGTCTAATTCCAAAAATTGTGTCGAGACACTACAGTGTGTGTCGACACTATAGGCAGTATTGTGTCGAGACACTAGAATGTGTGTCGATACAATAGATTATCATGTGTCGATACATTAAAAATTAGTGTCGTGACATAAGGGTATCGAGACCCTAAGGGCAGTGTCGAGAGACACGAACCTTGTGTCGACTTAAGTCGACACATCTCGACTATGTTGGTTTTCAGTGTCGACACTAGACATTTCCTGAATTTTCAAATAAGTCTAAATATAGAGCCCCTTCTCGCCTTCCGCATTCTTTTACTATAAATAGGTGGTGCAAGGAGTTGTCGACTACGCTTACCAAAAATCTTGAGAGACTGTTCCCTATGTGTCGAGACCTAGATATCCTTAGTCGACACCTCTCAATCTCAAATTCTCTCAATTCAAATGGCACCCAAGATGGATGACAACATCAACGAAGGTTATGAGCTTGTGTGAAATGCATTTGTCTCCGTACAAGAAGAAATCAAGAATGATATAGACCTTGTAAATGAGGCGGGTCATGAGTATCTGCTTTCTGAACCAAATAATATATGGATGAAAGAAGTATCATAGTTCTATTCCAATGCTTCACTAAACCCAAAGACATGCAAGATTAAATCCAGTATAAATGGAGCACAAGTCAAAGTAACAATTAAAAGACTAGCTAAAGTCTTTCAGATTCCAAGAATTGCTAAGGAAGATGAACTGGATTCCAACAAGACTATAGAAACATTAGAGTGGTGTGGACTGGCTCCAACCACTAAATCTGGTAGTTCACTAAACAAGAAGGGAATGAATTCCCAAGGAAAGTTATTGTCTAAAGTAATAGGAAAATTGCTCCTCTCCAAGACTAGAGCACATGACAGGATTTCAACCTTCATGTTCAGCCTGATGATAAGGATTATTTTCAGGATAAAGACTGATTGGAACAAGGTTGTGTTTGACAGGATACCAGAAGGTATTCAGAAGCCCAATATGGGCAGAATTATTAGTCTGTATCTAGTTAAGACAATTCCAGAGAATATAAAAAAGAATGTTGGAACAAAGATTAACCACATGAGGAGAATGGACCTAAGAATTTTGACAAGATGGGACAAAGTCTTGTCTAAAGAGATTCTAGAAACCAAGAAGCAAAAGGAGTTAAAAGGTAAGAAAGTAGTGGCAAAGGAAGTTGAGTCTTCAAGTGTTTCTGAGGAATAAGTGGATTTAAGTTCAGATAAATATGGTGAGGAAGAACAAAGAAGATCTCCAAGACTCTCACCTGGAACAATTGATCAGGTGCAAGGGGAGAACATTCTAGAAAAGAACCAATTGAGGGGGAGAACCTCACTGAATTGCAAATGGATACAGTTACTACTATAATTATGGATGTTGTACAGGAACTATAACAATCAAAGGTTCCTAAAAAGGCACAGTCTGAGAAAGAGATAGAGGATGGAATTCCAAAAGAGACTGAAGATGAAATTCTTTTGTCTAAATAATCTAACATCCAGGGGAGATAGCTGAAAATTCCCAGATTGAATTTCCTGATGTTGAAATTCAGCATGCATATGTTAACTTGGAAAGTCTCAATATTAATGAGGAAGGTACAAGAGTTGAGGGGGCGTTGGCCCAGATATTGTCCAAACTAAATAAATACCTCCAGTTGAAGAGATAAGTTCGTCTAAATCTGAAGAGGAAGAAGAGTCTTAGCTGAATAAAAGGAAGCTATCTTAAATTAAGAAGAGGAGAAAAAGCTACAAAAAGCATTTACAATCTGGGACACGGGCTGCTTCTACAGGAGATACTAGCTCTCTGGTAATACAATTACAGATAATGCAGGATAAACAAAGGCAAGATCTAGAGAAGTATGTAGATGAGAGCAATAAAGAACTGTAATTTCAACTGTCTCAGGATATAAAGACCATAAGATTTGAATTAAATCTTCTAAAAATAGACATGACTAATTTCATTGAGAAAGGAGCTAATGATGTATTCTATATTGCTAAATAGTACCAATAATGAAAGATAACTGCAGATGAAAGGGTTGTCAAACAAGGCTATGTCCTTGAAAATCAAAGAATATGGATTAAAGAATGACTGTCATACATATTGAAACAATGGTTAAGCCTAATGAGAATTCTACTCAGTTAGAAAACAAAATAGCTGCTGCTACAAAAGCAATGGAAACTCAGCTGACAAACCATTCAGCCATCTTGCTTGAAGATATAAAGGCTTTTGACAAGTGTTTGGACAATAATTTAAAGAGAGTGAAGAACACTATAACATCAGGAATTAATTATCTAGATGGATAAGTGAGATTTAACAAGAATGATCTGAGAGATCATGTTACAAGAGAAGTCATAAAGGGGGAGAGGGTAATGATAAGGGCTATTTCTGAACATGCTACCTGGATATCAAACAATAACAGAGACACTTTAGGCCATTCGTCCCTTTGGTATGATGGGGATCAAACTGCTGAGTCTGGTTATCAACCAGCTTAACTTGAAGCACCTCATGCTACTGGAACTCATGCTTCTGAGCAAACCATGTACAATCCTGCAGCACAAGCTACATTTGAGGCTATCCAAGTATCTATCCAACACATGTATAGTCCTCCACCATCAGTTCAAAATATTATATGTGAAGAGGTGGAGATGTCTGATTCACCTTTGGTTAAAGAAAAAGAAGCTCAGTTTTCAAAAAAAAAGGTTTAGAGAACAAGCTGAGGTTAGACCAGATTTTGAGCACTGGAGTCCAACCTCCAGATCAATAATCCTCACTGTATGAAAGGATGTCAATGCAAATCTGATAGACGGGGGTAAATGGTAAACTGAACAAGAATGGGACAAACGTCTTAAGCAGCAGGAAGTTACCCAGAAGTTCAGATATGATCTAAAGAAAGGGAAGATACATGCTAAGTCAATTGAGCCCAGTAAATATTTCCCATAGCATTATCACTATTTTGAAAGACAAAGACTGAAAGAGGAAGGGATTTAAAAGGCTAAGAATTGTTTGAAAGGACGAAAGGATGTCAATGCAAATCTGATAGACAGGGGTAAATGGTAAACTGAATAAGAATGGGACAAACGTCTTAAGCAGCAGGAAGTTACCCAGAAGTTCAGATATGATCTAAAGAAAGGGAAGATACATGCTAAGTCAATTGAGCCCAGTAAATATTTCCCAAAGCCTTATCACTATTTCCCAAAGCCTTATCACTAGTTTGATGACTAATTTTAGTCATCGTTTTTGGGTTATTTTAGTAGCTTATTTTCCTAAGTTTTTGTTACAATTATGTGTTTTTGTATGCTTGTTATGATCTTCTTTTTAATATAAAGTTTATGTCATGTTTTGTGATTATTTTATATTTTATGCTTAGCTTTATCTATAAATATTATTATAGCTTATAAGTTATGTTTAATTTAATGTTCTATGTTTAATTTTATATTATAACTTGTGTTTTATTTTGAATATAAATATTATGTATTATGTTATTTATAAGTTTTAAGTTTTATTCATATTATGTATTTTATTTTGTGTTATGAATTATATAATCATTAGCTAATTTTATTTTGTTTTAATGTAGGAGCAGCCCCTAGCCAAGCCCTTCACAAGTCCAAGCCCACATGGTGCAGCCGGCCCCTCATTTGGAGCAGCCCAAGCCATGGAATGCAGCCAAACCGAGCCTACAAGCAGCCTTTGGAGCAGCCCTCTTCAAGTTCAAACATGGTGCAGCCGGCCCTTCACTTGGAGCAACCCAAATAGCCATCCAGCCCATACCCGAGCCCTATTAAAGCCCATACATGTAGCCCATTTTACTTTACATGGCCGGCCACTTCAATTAATTCCATTCATGCATGAATCTCTCCATCATTCAATCAATCCCATTCATGCATCCTCCATTATATGGACGGCCTACTACATTCAAGAGCAGCCCCCCTCTTTCATTAAAAGCCATGCATGAATATTTTCATGCATGGCCGGCCACCTTTAATCTCCCATGCATGCACCTTTATCTCTCTCCATTAATTAGCATGCATGAATATCCCCTCCTCATTGAAGTGGCCGGCCCCCTCCCTCTCTCCCCTTCATTTTATATTTGTTATTTTTCATCTCTATAAATGTTGTGCAATGCATTTAGCATTCTCTCTCCCCTCATTAAACATATCATGCATGAACATTCTTCCCCCCATGGCCGGCCACCCCTTAGTCTTCCCATTCTAGATGCTTCCCTCCACTCCTATAAAAGGAACCCCTATCCCATGCTTTGAAGAAGTTGGATTGGAGCAAGAGAGCAAGAGAGTACTTTTCAAGAGAGTTCTTTTCATTGTAATTTTCATTTCTAGTTTCCCTTTTAGTTGTAATTTCAATTGTTGTTTTAAAGCTTTGTTTAAGATCATTTTGTTTAGCATTGTGAACGTTTCTTTTTAGTAATAATAATGAAAATGTTTCTCTCTTCTTTTATTTTGTCTTCTTTTTCAATTATGCGTAGCTAATTTTCTATAGCATTCGATCGTGAGGATCCATGAAGTGAGATGAGAGTTTATTTTCTTTCTTAGTTTTATTTTTGTTATTTCTACTCAGTCCTTCTCTGATTAATTTGTGTCGACTCCGTATTTTCGATATACGGTAGTAGGCCTTGTTCTCATTTCATAGTAGTCGAGAGACTCATGATTTGAAAGATCACTCAAAGAAGGAAGGAGTTGAACGCAATCCTAGAGATAGGACGACGTAAATCCTCCGGATTGGAGTCAAATCCAATAGTGCGAATCACCTCCATAATGCAACTTTAGGCTTCTTTGGTTTGTAAAGAGATTTCGATCAAAGAGTCTATAAGTTAGGAAACCTAATGCTCTAGCGAGATTTTGTCTTATTTTCGGATCCGTCACGGCCGAGTTTGATTTGCAAAATTAAAACTATCTTTATTTTTATCTCTCTCATCTAATTTCATGGTGAATCATTGATCGAATGCTAGCTTTTTATTATAAGTTTTTTTTTGTCTCGCAAGTTGTCTTTTGTTTTACTTTAAAAAATTCTCAAATCCCATTAGTTCTCCGGTAGGATAATAGTTAAGGCGCGAGTAGAAGTAATTGACAACCCCGTGTTTAAATACGACCTTGGTACTACGATTCGATAGGTACGCTTGCCTGTTCGGGTTTTGGCCCACCAAGTTTTTGGCGCTGTTGCCAGGGATTTTTCTTCGTCAATATTTTGAAAACGCTTGCGCTATTACTTTTACAAAAATCAAAAAAAAAATTTTATTTATATATTTAAATATTTATAATCAACCCACTTCACTTTATTTCTACTCCACCTAAATTCTCTCGAAAAGGGTAAGGGGCTTTAAGCGCCACCATTTTACCTAGTACCGGGCGAACCCTTCACCGGGTAGTCCTCGGGAAGTTCGAGAGCCAAGCCGTAAAAAAATTCTATTTTCAAAAAAAAAAAAATCCTTTCTTCTCTTTTCTTTCTTTTTCAAATTTCCATTTTCATTTTTTCTTCGTCTTCTTTGCTAGTGCATGACCCGAGCGAATCCGTCGCTACTTGATGATTTGGACCCGGAAATCGAACGCTCCTTTCAGAGACAACTACGATTCGGGGCTTCCACTTCTCAAACAGCGGTTGAGGATTCCTTTGGGGATTGCAATTTTAATTCTGAAATGGGAGAACCTAACCCAGGAATGGCTCAGCAAAGGACTATGTCTGATTATGCTCGACCCAACTTGGAAGGGACAGAGACAAGTATTGTTCGACCTGCAATTGCGAACAATAACTTCGAGCTCAAGCCTAGCATCATTCAAATGGTGCAGCAATATGTACAGTTCGACGGATTACAAGATGAAGATCTGAACTTACATATTGCTAATTTTCTTGAAATCTGTGACACCTTCAAAATCAATGGTGTCTCAGACGATGCGATAAGGCTAAGACTCTTCCCATTCTCCTTAAGAACTAAAGCCAAACAGTGGTTGAGTTCTCTTCCAAGAGTATCAATCACTACTTGGAACATTTTAACTGAAAAATTTCTTCCTCGTTATTCCCCCCCCCCCCCCCGCTAAAACTGCTAAGCTTCGAAATGATATAACTTCATACTCTCAAATTGATTCTGAGACCCTCTATGACACTTGGGAGAGGTTCAAAGAACTTTTGAGAAGATGCCCTCATCATGCTCTGCTTGTATGGTTGCAGGTCCAGACATTCTATAATGGGCTAAATCAAGAAACTAAGCAAATGATAGATGCCGCTTCCGCTGGTTCTTTAGACCGCAAAACTCCGGAAGCCGCTCTTGAGCTTATCGATGACATAGCGATGAACCCTTATCAGTGGAATTCGTCCAGGTCTCGCCCATCTAAACCTGCAGGTATCTACGAAGTGGATTCAGTGACGCAACTAGCGATGCAAGTGGAAATGCTCAACAAGAAGATCTCGAAGATGACTGCTCCCTCCGCCGCTAAGGTATATGAAAATGTTGCTGCTGCCGAGCAGGTGGATTATCTGGGGAACATACCCAGGCCTGCTCAAAATATTTCTCCGAATAATTTTTCTGCTTATTCGAATTTTTCTTCTCCTCCTGGTTTTTCTGCTTCTTCGAGCACTTATCATCCAGGATGGCGTAACCATCCTAATTTTTCTTGGAGTAATAATGCTAACGTAGTACGCCCACCGCACGATTTTACACCACCACCACCGCAACAAAATTTTCAAAAACCTTCCCCTTTGGAAGAGATCCTCGCTAAATATATAAGCTCGAACGATGCCACTATTAGAAATTTAACAGGATCAATGAAAAACTTAGAAAATCAAGTTGGCCAACTCGCCAAGGCCTTTTCCGAGAGACCACCTAGAACTCTTCCCTCGAACACTGAGCCTAACCCAAGGGAGCACGCAAATGCGATTTCCCTTCGGAGCGGTAAAGTTGTTAACGAGCCCACCACAAGGGAAGAGCCAAGGGTGAGTGTCCCTCCTGTTTGCACCCCCACGGAGAATGATAACTTAGATCTTAAAAAAGACAAATCTATTTTTGAAAAAGAAAAGGATAGCTCCATTATTTCTAATTCTGCAACAGAAAAAAATGGTTTTCAAAATGATGCTCCGATTGTTCTAAAAGAATTCCCGCCACCTCCTTATCCGGCTAGACTTAGGAAAGACAAACTAGATGATCAGTACCAACACTTTCTTGAAATGTTCAAATAAATTCACATTAATTTACCATTTCATGAAGCGATTAGTCAAATGCTGAAGTACGCAAAATATCTTAAGGACTTATTAACGAATAAGACGAAATTGGAGAACTTATCACATGTAATATTGAATGAAGAATGCTTGGCAGTCATTAAAAATTCTAATCTGCCTAAAAAGATAAACGATCCGGGTAGTTTTTCCATTCCTTGTGTCTTTGGTGATTTATTTGTTAAACATGCGTTAGCAGATCTAGGAGCGAGCATCAACTTGATGCCTTTTTCACTATTTAAGAAGTTAGGATTGGGCACTCTGAGCCCTACAAGAATGAGTATCCAATTAGCTGATAGGTCAATTAAGTATCCACTAGGTATCGTTGAGGACGTGTTAGTAAAGGTCGACAAATTCATCTTCCCGGTGGATTTTGTCATTCTTGATATTGAAGAGGACGTCGAGGTTCCTCTTATCCTTGGACGACCATTTCTAGCCACCTCTCGAGCAGTTATAGACGTTATTAAAGTTGAGACCGGACGGTCTGTCGGGCGGTCTGTCGGTCTGGCGGTTTGCCTCCAGCGGGTTGGTTGCTGCGTTGAGGTCTGAGGTCCAAGCGGTCTAGCGGTCTGTTACTGGCGACTAGGAGACCGGGCGGTCTAACGGTCTCCCTTGGCGGCTTGTCTCTCTCTCTGGCAGTGGTCGAGCGGTTAGCCCTTCCGTCTAACCGCGCGGCTTGTTCCGGTCTGTTGTTCTTGCCGCCCAGATTCTTTTGTATAGTTTTAGTCCCACATCTCTTATTTGTATTCTCTCTTCTCTCCTCCATTCTATATAAGGGAGGCCATACCTTTGTAATAGACACCTTTTTCTGATAATAAAATTTCAGTTATACCATTTCCGGCTTGTTTTTGTTCGCTTCTTACATGGTATCAGAGGAATCGATCCTTTCCTCCTGATTCTGTCTTCTCTCTGTCCGCGCGGCTTGCTTCTCCGGCTTGCGCCCTGTCCGCGCGGTCTCCTTGTCGTTGCCCTATGTGTGCGCGACCTGTTGCCTTGTTCACTGCGATCTGTCGCCTTGTTCGCTGCGACCTATCGCCGTGTGCCTTGCCTCCTCCTGTTTGCTCTTATTCTGGTCGTCGCGACCTGTTGCCTAGTTCGCCAGGACCTGTTGCCTAGTTCGCCGCGACCTATTGCCCTGTGCCTTGCCCTCTCTTGTGCTTCTGTTCGAGCGGACTGTCTGCTTGCCGCTCGACTTCTTCCCCTTTGCTTGTTACTGCGGCTTGGTCGTGGTCTCTCTGGCCGCTGGTGTCTGACATCCTGACCGCCGCAGTTTCTCTTCTGCCTATCCGCGCGGCCTGTTTTCTAACCGTGCGGCTTCCTGTTGTTTACTCTTATGGCTCTTTCTGATGCTTCTACTGTCACCACTCCTGCCACCCCCCCTGTAGCCAATCCGGCTCCTCCTCCTACTCCTTCCGGGAACCTTGGCACCGTTTCCAAGCTTGTCGGCTCCAACTACCCGGATTGGAGCGTCTCTTTCACCTTTCTCCTTCGCTCGCAACGCAAATGCCACCATCTCGTTGATGACCCTCCTCCTACCACTTCCCCTCTCTTTGATGACTGGGATGCGAGTGACGCTCTTGTGCGTACTTGGCTCGCTAACAGTCTATCCGATGAATGCCTTCCCGTCATCCGTCATGATGAGACGGTGAAGGCCGCTTGGCTTCATCTTGCTGCTTTGTATTCCAAAGGGGCTCAGACGTCCCGCATCTATACGTTGTATGCGGACCTCTTTGCCCGGCCTACCTTGTCTCCTGCTGCTGCCTACCAACAAGTTCAAGCTCTTGGGGCTGAGATTCTTTAGAATCGCCCCTTTTCTGCGGCTCTGGCTCAACAACACAAGCACTTCCAGGAGCTTCTGGTTGTGTGTTATCTGCTCCGTCTTCCTGACACTTATGACATGATCCGCCAACAAATTCTGGGTGAGGCGGAATCTCCTACCTTAGATGCCACCGCTGCTCGCATCGCCGCTGTCACCTCTCTCCTTCAGCGTCCGCTTCTACCCGCTCCTTCTCCTCCGGATAACTATGCTCATCAAACTCAGCGGAGTGGCTCTGGTAGCCGCAGTCATCAGTCTGGCGGACGTCCTTCTTCCCGCTATCTCTGCTCTCACTGCGGCCGCACCGGACACACTCTTGACCGCTGCTGGACAAAACATCCCCATCTTCGCCCCTCGGGTGACTCTTCCGCCTCTTCTTCCAAGCCGTCTGCTTCCGTGGTCACATCATCAGGTAGTGCCCATGTAGTCACTCAAGGTAAATGGCTTATCGACTCCGGTGCTACTAATCATATGACGGGCAATCCTCAGTGCTTCTCTCTCCTCGAACAGCATGATCGATTGCCCCCGGTCCTCATTGCAGACGGTTCTCCCTCCCCGGTTCATGGGTCGGGAGTGGTTCATGTTACTCCGTCCCTTCGGCTAGAGGACACTCTCTATGTGCCCAAGTTTCCGTGCAATCTGTTATCGGTTACTTCTTTGTGCAAGCAGCTTCAATGTTCTGTAACGTTTACTCCATCTTCTTGCTCTTTTCAGGATCCGAGCTCCCAGCGGACGATTGCTACTGGGACTGAGAGCGGCGGCCTCTACTTCCTCGACAACGTTTCCGCTTTGTCCGCCTTCTCTTCTTCTTGTACGGATCTTCTCCAGTGGCATCTCCGTCTCGGTCATCCTCCACCACGGCTTCTGCATCAGCTTCTGCCCCACCTCCCTCCCTCCACTACTCCTCTCCACTGCGAAGCATGTCAACTTGGCAAGCATCATCGTTCCTCCTTCCCGCCGAAGCAAGGTCGGGGCTCTACCCGTCCGTTTGATCTAGTCCACTCCGATATCTGGGGACCTGCTCCTACCCTTACTATTGGTCGGGGTAGTTCTTATTTTGTAACTTTTATTGATGATTTTTCTAGATGTACTTGGGTGTATCTCTTACGAGATCGCTCTGAACTTTTTAATGTATGGACCTCCTTTTATCATTTAATCAAAAATCAGTTTGGTGTTAGTGTTAAAACTTTTCGCTCTGATAATGCAAAAGAATACTTAAGTCATGCTTTTACCTCTTTCTGTGTTCAACATGGCGTTATTCATCAGACAAGTTGTGTCTATACATCCCAACAAAATGGGGTGGCGGAACGCAAAAACCGTCACCTCCTCGATGTTGCTCGCACATTAATGACTCAAATGCATGTCCCTCGCTCATATTGGGGCTATGCTGTTCTTCTTGCTTGCTATCTCATCAATCGCATTCCCTCCTCCGTTCTTCAGGGAAAAACCCCTTTTTCCATCCTTTATCCTGGCAAGGAGCCTTTTCTTCTCCCTCTCCGAATCTTTGGGTGCACTGCTTTTGTGCATGTCCCATCTGCCACCCGTGACAAGCTCTCCCCTCGCTCCACCAAATGTGTTTTTCTGGGGTACTCGGTCACTCAGAAAGGCTACTGCTGCTTTGATCCTGTTCTTCGTAAACAGTTTGTCTCCGCTGACGTTACCTTCTTCGAGAATGCCTCCTACTTCTCGGATGCCTCCTCTTCTCTTCCTCTCACCTCGAATGCTCCTGTTATTCCGTTCGTTCCCTCGTCTCCTACTGCGATATCCGCTCCTCCTCCGTCTCCGCCCACTCCTCTCCCTCCGCCTCTCTCTCCGCCTCCCTCTCCCTCATCTCCGCTGCCGTCGCTCTCTCCTCCCGGGCCAGCTCTCTCTGCCACGGATGCTCTGGATGCCGAGGAGCCCGCCGACCTGGATCTTCCTGTCGCTCTTCGCAAAGGGGTGCGGACGTGTACCTTACACCCCCTTGCTGCTGTTGTTTCATATGATCGTCTTACCCCTTCTCGCAGGGCCTTTGCGCTGGCTATCTCTGCTACTACCACACCTCGTTCCTACCAGGAGGCCCTTGCCATTCCTCACTGGAAGCTGGCCATGGATGAGGAAATGGCGACCCTCACAGAGCGGGGTACCTGGACTCTTGTCCCTCCTCCTCTTGATACAGATGTTGTTGGCTGTCGATGGGTCTTTGTAGTCAAGTTTGGCCCAGATGGCACTGTAAACCGTTACAAAGCTCGTCTGGTGGCTAAGGGCTTTACTCAAACCTATGGGGTTGATTACTTTGACACCTTCTCTCCCGTGGCTCGTCTCAGCACTATACGGGTCCTTCTCTCTGTGGCAGTCAACAAAGACTGGCCCCTTTCCCAGCTGGATGTCAAGAATGCCTTCCTTTATGGTGATCTTCAGGAGGCCGTCTACATGGAGCAACCTCCAGGGTATGTTGCTCAGGGGGAGACACGAGTCTGCCGGCTACAGAAGGCAATCTATGGCCTCAAGCAGAGCCCTCGAGCTTGGTTTGACAAATTCAGCGGCATCGTGGCGGCCGTTGGTTTTGCTCGCAGCACTGCTGATCACTCTCTATTTATTCGCAAAACCTCTTCGGGACTGGTGGTTCTTGCAGTATATGTGGATGATATTCTTCTCACTGGTGATGACCAGGAAGGGGTAGCCTTGACAAAGCGGCATCTTCGCCAACATCTAGTCACGAAAGATATGGGTTCTCCGAAGTACTTTTTGGGGATCGAAATCTCTCGGAAGCCCAACTCTTTAGTCCTCTCTCAGCGTAAGTATGCTCTTGATATTTTAAAAGAAGCAGGATTGACTGGGGCCAAACCTGCCCGATGTCCCATGGCTGTTGGAGAAGACAAAACCTGGACAGATGATTCGCCTCTTCTTTCAGATGCTTCGCGGTACAGGCGTCTTGTTGGTAAGCTCATATACCTCACCGTGACTAGGCCCGACATCTCCTATGCTGTGGGCAAGGTGAGTCAATTCATGCAAGCTCCCAGGGAGTGCCATCTACAGTCCGCCTTGCGGATCTTGGAGTACGTCAAAGCAGCCCCTGGGAAAGGATTGCTCTTTCAGAAGAATGATCATCTGAGGGTTGAAGCTTACTCAGATGCGAGTTACGCGGATGACAAAGGGGACCGCAAGTCTACTTCCGGTTTCTGTACCTTTGTTGGGGGCAATCTGGTAAGTTGGAAGAGCAAGAAGCAATCTGTTGTCTCCAGGTCCAGTGCTGAAGCTGAGTATCGGAGTATGGCATCGACCACTTGCGAGCTAAAGTGGCTACGGGCTCTCATGTTGGATTTAGGAGAGGTCTACAACCATCCTCTACCTATGTTCTGTGACAACAAGGCTGCTATATATATCTCCAAAAATCCAGTCTTCCATGAGAGAACCAAACACATTGAGGTCGACTGCCATTTCATTCGTGAAGAGATTCTGAAGGAACAAATTTGCACTCCCTTCGTCACGTCTGAAAAAGAGCTGGCTGACATCTTCACCAAGCCAGTATCCGCCTCATTTCTTCATATATGTGACAAGCTGGGCATGATCGACATATATGCTCCAGCTTGAGGGGGAGTGTTAAAGTTGAGACCAGACGGTCTGTCGGGCGGTCTGTCGGTCTGGCGGTTTGCCTCCAGCGGGTTGGTTGCTGCGTTGAGGTCTGAGGTCCAAGCGGTCTAGCGGTCTGTTACTGGCGACTAGGAGACCGGGCGGTCTAACGGTCTCCCTTGGCGGCTTGTCTCTCTCTCTGGCAGTGGCCGAGCGGTTAGCCCTTCCGTCTAACCGCGCGGCTTGTTCCGGTCTGTTGTTCTTGCCGCCCAGATTCTTTTGTATAGTTTTAGTCCCACATCTCTTATTTGTATTCTCTCTTCTCTCCTCCATTCTATATAAGGGAGGCCATACCTTTGTAATAGACACCTTTTTCTGATAATAAAATTTCAGTTATACCATTTCCGGCTTGTTTTTGTTCGCTTCTTACAGACGTCAGTAACGGAAAGTTGTTTTTGCGAGTGGGAGATGATGAGGTCACATTTTCTATTAATCAATCAATGAAAAATTCTTTACAAAATGATGACTCATGCTTCTTTATTGATGTTTTAAATGAAGATTCTTCTCTTCCCCTTTCTAACATCTCTTCTAATGAATTTTCCTCTTCTTTTTCTGAAATTTCTTCAAATGGTTTTGAAAGCACGGTGATGTCTACACCTGAAGTCGATCTTTGGCCTAAGGTACGACACAAAATCCTCTTGGTAAGTCAAACTAGGGTGGTGTCCTAGTTGGATTGGCCTAACTCATTGGTAATGGACTGGTTTATGTGGCTTTTTACACATGGGCACACCAGGATTTGTAACATCCCATGTTACTTCTAGGCCCCTTAACTTAGATTGGGTTAGGCATATGGTGAGTCAGGGGGAGGTTAGCTAGGTTTGACCCTAGATGGTGAGTTGTCACCAGATAGGACCATTACAGGACCAGGTCAGACTAGGTCAATCTTGACTAACTAAGGACCTTAGCCACACCATGACCCCCACCACATTGCCCTAACCCTAACTACAATCTAAGTAGACCCAAAGTCATGCCCTAGGTCAACACTTTGACCATAGTTGACCCATGTCAACTTTAGGCCTAAAATGGTCAAACCCTACACTCTTGGGTCCAATTAGGTCAAGTAAGGCATCACCATGACCCAAGCCATGTTGGGTGATGATTTAGACCTCATGACCACTAGGTGGGGTCAACCCACACACCCATTTGACCAAGTCAACCCTAAAGTCAAACTTGGTCAACCTTTAGCCTAAATAAGGGTAAATGAAGACCTAACCCATTCCTAGTGGGCTAAGACCATCACCATGGCCCAACCCATGTTTGGTGGTGACATGGAGTCCATAACCATCAAGTGGGGTTAGCCCACACATCAAGTTGACCAAGTCAACCTAAAAAGTCAACAAGTCAACAAAAGGCCTAAATGAAGAAAGTAAAGTCCAAGCCCATTCCCAATGGGCAAAGCCCATGAGCCAAGGACCATGACCAGCCCAAATAACCATTGACAGCCACTACCCCTCTGAAATTGGAGAGAGAGGACATGCACAAGGGTAAAGTGGGAAAATTTGGGTGGAGAGGAGAGAGAAGGTAGGTGGAGATGAATTAAGGCCATTTGGCCTTCACCTCTGCAGCTTAAGAGCTGCTGGCAGACCCCTACACCACCTTTCAATGGGATTTGCTGCATGAAAGCAACTTGGCAGCCATGGTGGGCCAACAAAATGGCCAAACCGAGCTCACTTCGGCCATAGCTCCTTATACAGCCACTCCAGGCCAAATCCAAGCCCACCATTAGCTTCAGAATGTCGAGAGGAGTGGGGAACGTGTGCTGGAGCAGAGAAAATAGTGAAGAAATGAGAATTCGGGTAGGAGAACATCGGAGCAGCTCGGCCATGGCCAACCACCGCCACCACCGCCGCCGGGCTCGGATCAAGGTCCGTTTCGCCACCCCTCTTCCCGTACTAGGATCCTAGATCAACTAGGAGAGAAATCAGGCTCAATTGAGCCCGATAACATGTGAGAATTTCCGATTTTTCAGAGGAATTTTATACCTCTCGGGGTCGCCGGAGCCGCCGTCTCCCGCCACCTCAACACCGGCAAAATGAAGCCATCACCACCGTGAAGGTGATGGCACCGTTGGCCGGCCACGGCGCCGCCACAGTCGGTCGGAAAACGTCCCGCAAGATGGCCCAGGAAAATTCAATCTGGGCCGTTAAACGCTTGGGGACGATGAACGGATGCCGTCCGTTATGCTTTAAGATTCGCGCTGTATCATTAAGCATTAAGTTTGATTTAAATAAATGAATAGTAAATACTGTCACACTTTTACAGCCATTTTCAAACCAAAAGTTAGGGTGCTTAGGGTCATTTCTAGGCCAGGAGTGCTGAATAGAATTTTTAGCCTTATGCGTTAACTTTCAAATGCCACAGGAATCATAGGAATTGGGACAGGATAGTCCTGCGAGCTGGAGGCTCAAAATATTATACTTGCATGTGCATAAACTAGTGGCGGGCCATGCGGTACTGGCCAGTCGTCACACCGACGGCAGTACGGTGGACCAGGCGGGTGCGAGGGTTAGAAGGACCAGTATGATGTTTATACTGGAGTCTGGAGGACTTTTCCTAATAACGCGCACCCGGCCCAACAAGACTGACGGGTCGTCAGCAAAGTGGTACGCAGAGACTCTAGAGTGCACTGTCGGTGTACAGAGGCGTACAAGAGAGGTCTAGGCCTTGTAGTGTGTATACCCGCCTAGAAGGCGGAGATGCCCGCTCCGCTGCTGCCGTAGCCACAACGGTAGTACCTGAGAGTGATGCTAGCTCTCGAAAAGTGGGAACTAAAGGTCTGTGATCACGGAGTCGTGTGTGTGTGTTGTACTGCATGTTCATATCATACCCACCATATAGATGCATATCATAAATATACATAACAACCTGTGACACCTAATGTATAAGTGGTATGGGACGCTTATACATTAGGACCTGCTAAATGATTACTTAGCCTATAAGCTTGAGTGGGCAAACTTATAGGTTGAGGTTACTTTCCTTTTTATATATATACTGTCTATGATACCTGACACCCCATCGTATAAAATGGTATGGGACGTTTTATACGATGGGAGCCTTGCAGAAGACCCCTTGCTTATGCGTACTTGCATAAGTGAAGATTACTTTTCATTACTTACTTGGTTACATATTCTGCTTAGTTTCCTGTCACCTGCTCCGCCTTTGTCACCCCTTGTTGTCCTCCGCTTCGTCCTCCCGCACGGTGCCTAGGAGTTACGGGGCGAGGTGTGGAGGAAATGACTTAGTCTTTTTGACTAATGGTCGGTGACCATACTATTTTTAGGAGCTCGAGGAGATGGACCAGCACGACGAGGAGGCAGGACTTGAGGAGCAGGTACATGCACCTTCTACTACTACTACTACTGGAGCACGTCTACAGGTGTGATGAGTGAGATTTTAGATTTCCGCTGCTGTTAGTTGAGAGAGAGACTTGATTTTGATGTACAGGGCATAAGCCCGTTTTACTCTCATTATATTGTACTCATTGTGGACTGTACCCTGTACTTTTCATTTGTTATACAAGCAGTCGTGCACGGGGGACCCCGTGCGGGCAACATTCGTCGTGGGTGCGACATTCGTCGTGGGTGCGACATTCGTCGTGGGTGCGATATTCGTCGAGGGGACGATATTTGTCGTGGGGGCGACATTTGTCGAGGGGTGACATTTGTTGTGGGGGCGACATTTGTCGTGGGGGTGACATTGGTCGGGAGCGGCGACATTGGTCGGGGGCGGCGACTTTGGTCGGGGGCGGCGACTTTGATCGGTGGTGGCGACATTGGTTAGAAAAGGCGACATTGGTCAGGGGAGACGACATTGGTCGGGGGAGACGACATTGGTCATGAGCTACGACATTGGTGGAGAGCGGGGGTGGTGACATTGGTCGAGGGCGGCGACATTGGTTGTTGAGGCGACATTGGTTGGGGCGGAGACATTGGTCAGGGTGGCGACAATGGTCAGGGAGGCGATAATGGTCGGTGCGGCGACATTGGTCGGTGCGGCGACATTAGTCGAGGCGACGCTATTGGTCTAGTGCAACATTTGTCGTGGAAGGCGACAATGTTCGTGGAAGCCGACATCGGTTGGAAATATGCCCTTCTCTGCTCTCAAAAAAGGTTGGAATTAGGGAAGCCGTCGCTTTACATTTACTGTGCAGCTTCTGCATGCACAATTATAGCTATCCATTCAATTATTGACCATTCAATACTTCCCCTGACTCTCACTGTGCGGGAATGCTTTGTGCACGGGACTAGCCTTACCAAATATATCAACAATTTAATTCATTTTTCACACACAAACTTTAGCATGCTGCACATGTTTGATATTTCACACAAAAATGGAAGGAAAGAAAATTTTAGCATATAAGAAGATAAATTAACCGTGCATGTTTTGGAAAAAACTGGAGCAAAAATGTACGTACATAAGTGCATATAAGAAAACCTATAAGAAGATGAAGTAACCATGCATATTTTGGAAAAAACTGGAGCAAAAAAGTGTTCAATGATTATCACTGCTTAGTTCACTTTGATCATTTAGTATCCCTTTTTTCCCAGCAACTCCGTCGCAGTGGCATTTTCGTCGTAGTTTATCATTGCTTAAGCCTTAAAGTGCCACAAAGAGGTGCAGAGTCCCGACTATGAGAATCAAAATAAACCTAAAAGAAATAAAATAGCCATTTGTGCAGAGGGCCGACACTGAAGCATGTTGTGGGCAGTAAAATTATTGGAGCATTCAGACAAACACAAAGTGAGCATTAAATTTTTGTTGTTGTTGCATACAAAAACATTGACAAAGCCTAGAATGAAAACAAAATTAAAAATGGAGATATGTTCGACACTAAAAATAGTAAAACACATATCTTGCGCTGGTGGTGAAGTTGTCATAAAACACATTGCTAAAAATCAAAGAAGATTTGTAATTTAGGATGAAAATCTAAGTAAAAATATGTTGCGCCCCGTGTTTGTCTGAATGAGAATGAAAATCAAAGTAAAAATGTGTTTGTCTGAAATCATAAACTGAGATTTTATTTTACAACTTCCAAGCCAGCTAGGAGAAGAAGAGGAAAAGATAATAGAATCTAGGCGAGCTTTGCATGAGTGAAACCAAAGAAGAAGGAAAAGGACTTGCCTGAGTCAATAGGCAAGCTTTGCCGCTAACCGAAGAAGAGGAAAAGATGCAATAGAAATCCTCAAACTGAAAATAAGAATTATGTTTCCAAAACTCAAAATCTCAAATTAGAAGCTTAAATCAGGAATAAATATTTAAAATCAAAATCAGAATTCAAAATTGATTTCAAATTTCAAAATGAGATCCTAAACTTAAAGGGAAAAGTAAAATTAAATTTGATATTAAAAACTAAAATAAAAACTCCTAAAACTGAAATTAAAACCTAAATGAAATCCTAAAACTGAGATTAAAAATCAAATTGATAGTAAATCCTATATCTGAGATCAAAAACTCCAAAGTAAAAGTAAAAAATCTAAATGAAAGCAAAAAAATCAAAACTGAAATATAAAATGAAATGAAGGATCAAAACAGTAATAAAAAAAGAAAAACTGAAATTGATAATCAAAACAAAAATGAAATAAAAACTTCTAAAACTGAACTAAAATTAAATTTGATATTAAAAACTGAAACAAAAACTCCTAAAACTGAAATTAAAACCTAAATGAAGTCCTAAAACTGAGATTAAAAATAAAACTGAAAGTAAATCCTAAAACTAAGATTAAAAACTCCAAACTAAAAGTAAAAATCTAAATGAACGCAAAAAAATCAAAACTGAAATATAAAATGAAATGAAAGATGAAAACAGTAATAAAAAATGAACAACAAAAATTAAAAATCAAAACTCCTAAAACTGAACTAAAAACTCCTAAAACTGGAATTGAAAATAAAAACAAAACTGAAATAAAAACTCCTAAAACTGAACTAAAATTAAATTTGATATTAAAAACTGAAACAAAAAATTCCTAAAACTGAAATTAAAGCCTAAATGAAATCCTAAAACTGAGATTAAAAATCAAATGAAAGTAAATCCTAACACTGAGATTAAAAACTCCAAACTGAAAGTAAAAATCAAAATGAAAGCAAAAATCAAAACTGAAATCTAAAATGAAATGAAAGATCAAAACAGGAATCAAAAATGAAAAACAGAAATTGGTAAAAGAGGTCATTCACAGTAGAGAGAGAAGTAGTGCAGAACAAACATGATCGATCCAGGAGTTGGTAAAAACAGCACAGGATTAAGTCATGAAGAGAGAGAGAGAGAGAAAGACTACAACTTAGGATTTTCATTACACCAAAACCGTGCCGAGTGGACCGAGTTCCTAGCTGTAACTGAAAAACAAAGAAAAAATGAAGAAAAAGGAGGACTGAAAATGGTAAAACACATGTTGCCGTGGAGCTGAAAATCAAAGAAGAAAAAGGAGAAGGACTTGCCCGAGTCAGGCGAGCTTTGTCGCTAACCGAAGAAGAGGAAAAGAGGCAAGCTTTGCCTCTGTTTGAGGTGCGATTTGCCGCTGACTGAGGCGAGTTTTTTCGATGGAGCAGAGAGAACACGGAAGGAGAGGAGGTATAGAGATTTGCCGCTCTTTAGGGCTTGCGTCGAAGAGGTATAGAAATGGATTTTTGGCGGAAGACGTGGGAGGAGATGTGTGGGTGGCAGTCGAGGAGCTGAAAATAAAAAAGCCTGCTAAAAGTAAAAAAACCTGCTGGAGGGAGGAGTTGAGGGGCTGGCGGGAGGAGTTGATGGGAAAAGACAATGGATATTTAAGAGGAGTTGAGAGAAAACATGCTGGATAAAGGCAGGATTTTGCCGAAATGATGAAAAAGCATGGGGGAGCAGGAAAGAAGAGGTGCCGGGATTAGGAAGAAAACTTGCTGGATGCGCTTTTGCCGAAATATTTATTAATTAAGGCCGCAAGACCAAAATACCCCTTAGTTAACCCCAAAAACATGTGTTAATGAGGGCAAAAAGGGATATAAAAGTTACACCATGGAGTGATTAAGGGTTCCCTTATAGTATAAAGATATATATGTTTAGTACTGTGGCTGTGGACTTCTCCATTTTTGCTCTGCTTTGTACTCTTTTATTCTCATATTGGCCGACAGGTTATGATCGTACTAGCTGGCAGAATCGGCGTCTTGCGGTGTCGACTAACCCGTGCGTTAGTGCCACCGTAAGGCGGCGGTTCTGGGCATAAGATCCGGGTTAGCCTCAGAATGGGGAGACAGGATCTTACATTCTTCCCCCCATGGTCGGCCACCCCTTAGTATTCCCATTCAAGATGCTTCCCTCCACTCCTATAAAAGGAACCCCTATCCCATGCTTTGAAGAAGTTGGATTGGAGCAAGAGAGCAAGAGAGTACTTTTCAAGAGAGTTCTTTTCATTGTAATTTTCATTTCTAGTTTCCCTTTTAGTTGTAATTTCAATTGTTGTTTTAAAGCTTTGTTTAAGATCATTTTGTTTAGCATTGTGAACGTTTCTTTTTAGTAATAATAATGAAAATGTTTCTCTCTTCTTTTATTTTGTCTTCTTTTTCAATTATGCGTAGCTAATTTCCTATAGCATTCGATCGTGAGGATCCATGAAGTGAGATGAGAGTTTATTTTCTTTCTTAGTTTTATTTTTGTTATTTCTACTCGGTCCTTCTCTGATTAATTTGTGTCGACTCCGTATTTTCGATATACAGTAGTAGGCCTTGTTCTCATTTCATAGTAGTCGAGAGACTCATGATTTGAAAGATCACTCAAAGAAGGAAGGAGTTGATTTGCAACTTTAGAGTCAAATCCAATAGTGCGGATCACCTCGATAATGCAACTTTAGGCTTCTTTGGTTTGTAAAGAGATTTCGATCAAAGAGTCTATAAGTTAGGAGACCTAATGCTCTAGCGAGATTTTGTCTTATTTTCGGATCCGTCACGGCCGAGTTTGATTTGCAAAATTAAAACTATCTTTATTTTTATCTCTCTCATCTAATTTCATGGTGAATCATTGATCGAATGCTAGCTTTTTATTATAAGTTTTTTTTCGTCTCGCAAGTTGTCTTTTGTTTTACTTTAAAAAATTCTCAAATCCCATTAGTTCTCCGGTAGGATAATAGTTAAGGCGTGAGTAGAAGTAATTGATAGCCCCGTGTTTAAATACGACCTTGGTACTACGATTCGACAGGTACGCTTGCCTGTTCGGGTTTTGGCCCACCACGGGGGTAAATGGTAAACTGAACAAGAATGGGACAAACGTCTTAAGCAGCAGGAAGTTACCCAGAAGTTCAGATATGATCTAAAGAAAGGGAAGATACATGCTAAGTCAATTGAGCCCAGTAAATATTTCCCAAAGCCTTATCACTATTTTGAAAGACAAAGACTGAAAGAGGAAGGGATTCAAAAGGCTAAAAATTACAAAGGGAAAAAGGTTGTTGATGGCAAGGGACTAGAAGTGAAAGCCACTATCCAATCTGGAAAGGCAATTGTCATCAAAGAACTAGAGTTGCCTTAGGAAATTTTGAATCTTATAATATCTACTTATGTATTCATTGTATATCTAAAGTTTGTAACTGTAAACCTTTTTTACAACAATTAGTGAAAATTTTGGTTTGCATAACATTTATTGTGCTATTCATTAGGAATGCAATTGTTTGCTTTACTTTCTGTTCAGCATTATTGTTATTAATGTCTAATTAAATATGTGTTTTTATTTGTGTTATTTCACTTATTGTTCAGCACAGTAATCCTAAGGTCTTTATCATCATATTGTGGTATCATGTTGTATATCATTGAATTGGGGTTATGACTTCTCCAAATAGGGGGAGATTGTTGGGTACATTTGTCACAATGTACTTGATTTTATGAAGTCCTTTCAGCTCAATGATATACACATAGTTGTATTTGATGAATGTTTGTTCTTGTGTGCAGTCAAATAAAGCTAAGTATAAATGCGTCGAGACACTAGACTAGTGTCGACACTTTTGTCAAAGATGAGCTGAGTCAAAGAGAAAGTTGTGTCGACATCCAAAAATCGGTTCAACACTATGATACAAGGAGGCAACTGTGATGAAACTCAGGACTAGTGTCGACACACTTTACACAAGGTGTCAAGATAAGGAACAGCTATGTCGACACTAAGGACAAGTGTCGACACACTTTATACAAGCAGTGTCGAGACGAAAGACAAATGTGTTGAGACTCAAGACTTGTGTCGAGACATTCTAATCAGCTGTGTCGAGATAAGGTGAAGGTTTTGTCGACACATTCATAAGTATGTCGACTTCGCTACAAGAGTAGTGTCGACACCTAGGACTTATATCGACACATCCAACAGTCATGTTTCAACACTTCAAGCAGACTTGTTTCCTAAGTGCAGAAATCAAGTCATAGGTTCTGACAGCTGTCAGAACTGTCAGATGTCAGTTATTAACCGGATCAGCCGATTACCCTTGACAGAGTCTATTTAAAGGGATCAACTCTTCAGAAAAGAGAGTAATAAAAATTTGGTGAAGCCAGATGTAAGAAGCAATCTGCTAGAATTCAGAAGGTGGAGAGAAGCCTGATCAAGAATCGTCTTCAATATTCTCCAGCCTAGATTCACCCTAATTTCAACTTCAAGAAGCTTTGAAAAGATAAGAATGGTCAGATCAAATCAACTACAACAAGGATTAAGCAAAGCTGACTTATCAAGTTCAGTACAAGAAGCAGTCACTCGTTTCACTCTTGTTGGGTGACTAATTCTGAATCTTTCTTTTCACCATCATTAATCTTGTAAGATCTACTTGTAGATCTGAGTGTAGGGGAATTAATTTTTCTGAGTTGTAAGCCTGTGTTATAAAGGCTGAGGTAGGGCAGGAGTTGCCAGAGGAAGGAGAAGTGGGTATTTTTTTGATGTGTCGGAACTAATTGTTCTGAGTTGTAGGGCAAGAGTTGCAGGAGGTGATGGAGTGTGGATTCACTCTGAGGTAGTATTCTTGGGAAGAACTTGAGGTGTAGGATCTTGGTGATCTAAGTGTTAAGACTTGTATAGTCTGATTTGTAGGAGCCAACTGTGCTCTGAGCTGTAAGATTTAAGGATCTCAGTAAAGAAAGATGAAGGAGTTTGGCCAAATCTAGTTCATTGCTAGATAGGTGAAGGAGAAAGTTGATGTACCCATCAATTGGGGAACCACTATAAATCTTGTGTACTGTGCTGGGATTGATGTACTGTGTTTGATGTGCTGTTATGATCTTTAATTGTGATTAGTTTTTCAATTTCACCTAACTGGGGTAATTAAGATAGAAAAGTATTTTCCATTATCTAAAAGTAGCCTAGAATTTAAATTGGACCTATTCACCCCACTATAGGTCACTAAATCCTAAAACAAACATTTACCCTAGGGGAGTGAAAAGTGCAAAACCGTCCTCTTGAAAGCCCGAGAATGTTGGGAGAAAACCGCCAAAATTCGTCGTTCTACAGGTCACGTCCCATGGTCACGCCCGTGACCTAGGGCATGTCTTTACTATTACTTGAGATGGTTGGAACTGGAAATGGTAGGAATTAAAATCTGGCAATTACGGGAAGTCACTCCCCTAGGTCACGCCCATGACCTAGGGCGTGTAAGATGAAATTGTGGATTTGAAATTACCTTTTTAAATAAGTGGCATGCGTTATCGTCACGCCTAACAATCACATCTGTGACTTATTCGTCACGCCCGTAACATGGGCGTGTAATTTTATTCTGACATTGACATGAATTCTAGAGCTCCTGTGGTCACACATGATGGTCACGCCTGTGACCAGGGAGTGTAATTTGCGCTTTTTCCAAATTTCTTCAGTTTCTTTTCTTGACCAGTCCGGCAAGCTCCAAATTGATATTTGCAGCACAGATTAACTTGAAATAAAAAAATAAAGTAATTAAAAACTAAATTAAAAAAATAAAATTATAAACTAATTAATTATTAAATAAAACTATATAAAAATAAGGATAAAATTAGAGTTATCAAATACCCCCATACTTACTCGTTTGCTCGTCCCGAGAAAACATATTTCCATAAGGAGAAGAAAAATTTCAATGCTAGAAAAGAAAATTGAACCTAAGGAGTAAAATGTGAAGTCTTATGCCTATGTGCGTAGCTATTTTAGGAGAAAAACCTACTCAGCATACAAATTAGTTTTTATTTTTCTAGAATGTGTTTTCACTTATTATTGAAACTTTGAAATTTAAAACCCGGTAAATCCTAAAATTACATTTAGGGAGATGGTAGCGTGTGTACTAAGATTGACATTACATAACACAAATATGAAGATACCCTCCAATGAAATCCATCAATGTCGATGGCCATAGGCTTTCCCTTTCGCACTCTCGCCACGGCACTAGTCTAACTTATAAGAATAAATCAATAGGACTTAACTAGTTTGAAACGTTGGATTAGGTTTTGGTGTGGATAATCAAAGATAAATATGATGGCTAGTCACACCCAAACCTTAAGAGAGCTCGCACAAAAAAAATCATGGTTTTAAAAAGATTGCCAATTTCCCAAACCTTTTTTTTCTTCATTCATTTTTTTTATTCCTTTCTCTTTTTAAAGATTTTTTTCTAATAATTCCAAAAAAGAAGAGAAACAAATCAGCTCCTTTTTTAATGAAAAATAATCACCAATTTTAGTTACTCCTAATCCCTCACAAAGTTTTTCAAATATAACCATTATCGAGCTTTGACTTAGGTGTGTGATTAGGATGCTTTTTAGGCCTTTGTGAAATATTTGGTGGAGTTAAAACAAACGGTAGGGAAATAGGATTAAAGTGGGTTAACAACGATAAAAATATTAGGTACGGGTGCAAAGGCTCAAACTGGCCAAAAGAAAAGCCTAAATCCTATTAATGCTAATGAGTTTAACTTATGCAAGTCTTGCGAATAGCTAGAGGGCAAGTTTTAGACATCGAGAAAGAATACCTTTTTCTTGATTCGCAAAATATCTCTCTAGTAGACTTCTATGTACTCACCTAAATTGTTTTTGGATTTTAACGGTTTCAAAATAAAAGTAGAGTAAACAATTTCTACACATTTAGAAAAACAAAAATCTAATTGTATGCTGAATATTTAATTCTACATAAAATTCTACTAACATGTGCACTTAACTAGGAACACAGCATGGTTAACAGTTCTACTACAAAATTCGAAATTCAATTAAAGAATAGAAATTCTCTAAACACTATATAAAAGATGAATACAAAAGATTTTGCATGTTAATAAATATAGAAATAATGATTTCTCTAATTGAAAATTAAACCTATTTTTTTTATTAATTCTTAGACTTCTAGAAGTATACCCTGTGAAGGGTTCTCACAAGTACTAGGCGATTTTGTGGGATGAAAGCCCAACACGGCCCTTTCTAAGAAATTAAGTTTCGATTTTCTATTTTTTTTTTAAAAAAATTTGTATTTTTATAAAAACTAAGTAAAAATAAATTTTTAGTTTTTAAAATTTTTTTTATTTTTTTGTATGTTTTGCTAAAAATAGGTTAAACTACTGAGAAAAATCTCCCCATACTTACACGAAATATTCTCCCCAATATATAAAAATTAAAATCAAAGGAAGAGAAAACTTCCCAAAAGAGTCCAAATCTGCACCAAGTCTAACCTGAAATAAAACAATAAAGCAGAACACAATTTTTGAGATATTTTTTTTAGTACAATAAAAAAATATATACGAAAATGCTTATAAATAAGCAGATACAGATACAAAACGTCCTTCTAAAGGCTCAATACAAAAGGAAGCCTATTCCTCATCACTATGGTTCCCCGACTACTGATAGCATGACCGAGGGTCCGTAAACTCACACATACATCATAGAAGAAGCTTGACTCTACTCTAGCACGATAAATCGACCATCAAAGCATGTAAAGCGCTCGTCCAAATGGGTCAGCATCTCATCTAAGCATGTGTGAATAGACCCAAATTGACGATCCCAATACGTCGAAGGACAGGGAGCTGGAGAAGGATCCTGCGGTGGTGGTTGAATCTTTGGAGAGGGAGCAGTTCCATTGGGACTTGCCCCGAGATCAAGATCAAGGTCTCCACCACCTACTATTGGCAGGATAGCCTCGAACTCGCCGTCTCGTCATCGCGCAAGGCCGAGGGCCAAGAGGGTCTGGAACTGAATAGGAAGCGACATCTAAACACTGGTCAGATGCGGAAAAGCATCCCAAATACCCAACTGTTTAGCGAGATGAGTGATGAAGTTGCCTCCATGGACAGCTCCCAAACTCCCATTCTCGGCCTGATGCCGAAATAATATTGCAAGCGTGTGGCCATGGTTGAGTGGGACCCGGTAGAACATACTCTATAAATATAGTAAATCCGTCTGAGTCACCACACAATTGATATCGCCGCGACCAGTGATTGTAAAGGTGAGGAGGTTGTGGAGAATATGAAGGGCAGGGGAAATGAGGTGGTTGCCTTTTGATTTTTTGGGAGTGTAGGGACGACATCGTTACTGATTTCTAACCAAAAAGTAAGAAGGTTTAAGTCGGCAGAGAAATCAGAATAGAGGTTGGAGTAAGCAGGCGAGAGAGAAAATTCCTCATCATAGAAACTGATGACCACGTTGAGTTGGTGGATGGTGAGCTGATGTGCAATGCCGCCCATCCGGAAGATGATAAAATTGTCTTCCGCACCCCAACGATACTCGAACATGGTGAGGAACTCAATGGTGAGCTCCAAGAAGGCGGGCTCCGAGATGGTGAAAAGAGAATTCCATCCAATGGTGGATAGAAATTGTCGCTCCAATTCCACCACACTGAAGGCCGCAAGAATCCCCCAATAAAGTATCAAGAAGACACCAAAGGGTTTGGATCTTAGTCATTCACTCCGGTCTTGTTAAGTGGAGTTGTCAAAGGTAAGAATAGCCTCCACCGCAACGGAGTCTACGGGGTGCTCGGATGAGGAGGCGGTGGATCGAGGTTTCTGGCGAGGCATTTTGGAAAGAAATGAATGGATTTTGGGTGGAGAAAGGGAAGAGGAGGGTTGCATAGTGTGGAGGAAACAAAGGGGGAAAGATCCCTAAATAGGGAAAAAAACTAAGGTCACGTCCACCTATCACGCTCGTTAATGTGGGGTGTGTAACCTGCTCGGGTGAGGGAAAAGGCGATTTCTTGGGAATTGACAGAAACATAAATTTTTTGAGGTCACGCCCAAGAGTCACGCTCGTGATTTTGGGGAATGTAACGTGAATTTTTTTAAAAATAATGGGTCATCCGAGACATTGACCAGGTCAATACCTCGGATTTGCTTCACACAGGCCAGGGTCGCGCTCGTGACCCTGGGGTGTGTAACTAAAAAGTTTAAAAATTTTTTATTTTTGTGGCTTATTTTTCACCGGAAACTCACGGTCGTGAATTCCTATGTCACGGGCATGACATTGTTTGTCACGGGCATGACATTATTTGTCACGGGCGTGACATTGTTTGTCACGGGCGTGACATTCAAAATAGAATTTTTTAAATAATTTTTTTTATTTTTCTTGGGACAGAAGAGTTCCGTTAATATCACACTCGTGACCACTGAATGTCACACTGTTGATATTGATGGAAGATGGACAGGAAAAACACCATCTCGGAACCAGCGCTGGGTTTTGTATTCCAGGAAGTACACGCCCTCCGGTAATGCCCATGACAGGGGCGTGTAAACGAAAAATTGAAGAAATTTTTATTTTGTTTTAAAAAAAAATTTTGACAGACTAAAAAATAATAATAAAAAAAAAATTCCGAATTTGAAGGAGTTTCGTGAATATTAGCGTCTGAGCTTGGCTAACCGTCATCCATCAATAAGCCTCCAAACATGTAAATCTAAAAAACAATTTAAAAAAATAGGATAACCATGGGGTACCTCCCAATAGTGCTTTGTTTGCAGTCGTTGAGCTCGACCAAATTGGTGCACTTGGTTATGGGTTAGGGAGGATATTTTCTTCACGGTGCTCATTGTTATTATTGTCGGAGAAAAATACTTTCAATCGATGCCTGTTCACCTTGAACTCGCCATTTTCCGGATGCGAGATTAGAATTTTCCCGTAGGGCCACACCTCTTTTACAATAAAGGGGACGAACCAGCGGGACTAAAGTTTTCCCAGAAAAAGATGTAAACGAGAGTTATAGAGGAGGACTCGGTCTCCCGATTTTAACTCCTTCGGGTGCTTAATTGTTTTATCATGATAAAATTTTGTTCGCTCCTTATAAAGTTTATTACATTCATAGGCAAAGGAGCACCACTCATCAAGCTCCTTAAGTTGGAATTTTCGGAGCTCGGAAGAAAAATTTTCATCAAGATTTAAAGATTTAAGCGCCCAGAAGGCGCGGTGGTCTAGCTTAACCGGTAAGTGGCATGCTTTTCTTAGACTAATCAATATGGCGTACAACAGATAGCGGTCTTGTACATGGTCTGATAAGCCCATAGTGCATCATCAAGCTTAACCGACCAATCCTTTCTATTAGTAGAATCCATTTTTTCTAGAATTTGTTTTAGTTCACGGTTTACTACTTCTACTTGGCCACTAGTTTGAGGGTGGTAGGTGGTTGCCATCCTATGTGTAACGCCATATTTAGATAAAACTTTAGCGAATTGTGTGTTACAAAAGTGCGCACCCCTATCGCTTACTATTGCCCGCGGTGCTCCAAATTTTTAAAATTGTGTCACAACTCAGGAATCTTTGGTGGGAAGGGATTGTGCTTGCGCCCACCGTGATACGTAGTCGACAGCTACTAAAATATATCGATTTCCAAAGGAAGTCAGTAGCGGGCCGATAAAGTTGATCCCCCATAAATTAAAAATCTCTACTTTTAAAAATGAATTCAAAGGCATTTCATTAAGACGGGAAATATACCCTGAGCGTTGGCATTATTCACAACGACAAACATGAGCGTGAGAGTATTTGATAATGCTCGGCCAATAAAAGCCTACTTTAAGTACCTTTCGCGCTATCTGATTGGCTTTGTAGTGCCACCGACAGGTCCCTTGTGGCAATTCATTAATATTTGGGCTCCTTCCTCGTGACAAACAGACCTCCGCACTACTTGGTCCGCGCAAACTCGAAAAAGAAACGAATCCTCTCAAAAATAATTTTTCAAATCAAAAAAGAATTTCTTCTTTTCTTGATAAGAAAAACCGTTTGGGAGAAATCTCGCAGCAAGGTAGTTTGCGAAATCGGTGAACCAAGGAGTGGGGAGAGTTATTACCTTATACAAAGCAAGGAGGCGCTCCTCGAGAAAAGTATCATGAATATCCTCCTCGAGAAAAGCTCCTCCGAATTGGGATTCTCTAACCGAGAAAGGTGATCCACCTCTAAATTCTCCGCTCCCCTTTTGTCTCGGATCTCCAAGTCAAATTATTGGAGAAGCAAAACCTACCAAATCAATCTTGGATTTGCATCTGTTTTTGTTATTAAATAGCGCAAAGCCGAATGATTGGTAAAAACAACAACTTTGGGCAAAGTAAGATAATAACGAAATTTATCAAATGCAAAAATAATGGCAAGAAGTTTTTTCTCGGTAGTTGTATAGTTTTCTTGTGTGGCGGTACTATTTTGCTCACATAGTAAATAGGAGGAAATTTTTATTGATGTGTTGTCCTAAGACCACCCCAACGACAAAACTACTAGCATCACACATTATCTCAAAAGGGAGATCCCAATTGGGAGCTATCATGATAGGTGCATTTATTAATTTTTCTTCAATAATTGAAAAAGCTTGCAAACAATGTTTATCAAAAATAAATGGTTAATCTTTTCCTAGAAGGTGAGTGAGGGGCCTGGTGATTTTAGAAAAATCTTTAATAAATCGGCGATAAAAACCGGCGTGCCCAAGAAAACTACGAACGGCCTTAACATTCAATGGGGGAGGTAGTTTTTCTATAGTTTCTATTTTGGCTGTGTCTACCTCTATGCCCTTACTTGAGATTTTGTGTCCTAAAACTAAACCCTCCCGTACCATAAAATGGCGCTACTCTCAATTTAATACTAAATTTGTGTCCCAACATCTTTGGAGAACACGGGAGAGGTTATTTAAACATAAATCGAACGAATCTCCAAAAACGGAGAAATTGTCCATGAACATTTCCATAATGTCCTCCACTAGTTTGTAAAAAATCGCTAACATACACCTTTGGAAAGGTGCCGACGCGTTACATAATCCAAATGGAATCCTCTGATAGGCAAAGGGGCCAAATGGACAAGTGAAGGTTGTTTTCTCTTGGCCCTCGGGCGCAATTGAGATTTGAAATTATTTTGAGAGATCATCAAGAAAATAACAAAAAGAATGCTCGGATAGCCGTTCAAGGATTTAGTCAATGAACGGTAAAGGAAAATGATCCTTTCGAGTTGCATCATTTAATTTGCAGTAGTGGATACAAACCCTCCTTTCCGGTAATGGTTCTAGTAGGGTTAACTCATTTTTATCATTTGGCACTATCATTAATCCTCCTTTCTTGGGCACCACTTGGATTGGACTTACCCATTAGATATCCAAAATCGGATAGATGATGCCCGCATCTAATAATTTTATAACCCTTGCCTTAACCACCTTCTACATATTAGGATTTAGGCGGCGTTGAGGTTGAAGAGTTTTATGTGAATTTTCTTCTAATATAATTTTGTTAGTACAAAAGAAGGGATTAATCCTTTTTAAATCTGTTATTTTCCACGCAATTGCGTGGTGATGAAGTTTTAAAATATTTAATAATTTTAATTTTTCTTCATCAGATAGATAAGCCGACACAATAATGGGAAGTTTTGAACCCTTTGCTAGAAACAAATATTGTAAATGATCTGGCAATTGTTTAAGATCTAAAGTTGGAGGTTCCTCATAAGAAGTTTTTAATCAGTCACTACCTAATTCTTGAATTTCAACAATAGGTGCACGTGTGAGAAAATTGTTATTATTATTTTCATGAGAAATTAAATTTAAACTTTCAAAAATTTTGTCATGAAAAATAGGCAAATAAAAATTTTCAGAAAATAAAAAGGAGTATTCTTCAGGAGAAGCCTCCAAAAAGAAACATGAGTCGTCATTAGAAAGTGTATTTTTCATAGATGATTTAATAGTAAAGGTAACTTCTTCATCTCCGACTCTAAGGAGAAGTTTACCATTACTAACATCTATAATGACGCGTGAGGTGGCGAGAAATGGGCGACCGAGAATGAGCGGAACCTCGGTGTCCTCTTCTATGTCAAGGATGAAAAAATCAATCGGAAAGATAAATTTGTAAACTTTGACAAGCACATCCTCAATAACACCCATAGGGTATTTAATAGACCGATCCGCCAATTGGATGCTCATTATTGTGGGATTAGGCTCTCCAAATCCCAACTTTTAAATAACGAATAAGGAATCAAATTAATCGAGGCGCCTAGATCAGCCAACACATGTTTTACTAATAAATTGCCAAATAGACAAGGAAAAGAGAAAATACCAGGATCGGTAGTTTCTTAGACAATTTATTAAGTAAAATCGCTGAACACTCCGGTTCATTTGAACTGTGGCGATATCCCCAAGTTTCTTTTTATTTAATAAAAGATCCTTGAGGTACTTTGCATACTTCGCCAATTGCGCTATCACTTCATAAAACGTTAAATTTATATAGATTTTCTTAAATAGTTCAAAAAATTTACTGTAATGCTCTTCCATGCGTACTTTCTTTAATTTAGACGGATAGGGAAGAGGCGGTTGAAATTCTTTAATTTTATTTTCATTAAAAATCTTAGAAGGAGGAGGAGATATAGAAATTGTTACCTCTATTTCAACCTTATTTGAGGATGTATGTACCACCTTCCTGCTCCGTAGCAAGATAGCCTTCGCTTGCTCCTTTGGGTTGGGCTCCGTATTGCCCGATAATGCTTCTTGTTGACGATCAGAGAGCATTTTTGCTATTTGCCCAATTTGATTCTCCAAATTGCGAATAGATCCTATGAGATTCCGGATATTGGCATCATTAGTAGCCGCATATTTGTTGAATGCCTTCTTGAGAGTGGGAGGTTTTGGAGCTTGTGGTGGTAAGTAACTGGGTGGAATTGTGTTTGGTGGACGAGCCACATTCCCTGGATTACTCGAAGAGAAGTTAGGGTGATTCCTTGCACCTGGGTGATGATTATTACCATAATTATTACCCGAATTAAAAGGTGGCCGATTCGGATTACCCATGTAATCCACATGTTTGGCAATAGTGAAAGGTTCCCAATATTGGGGTTCACAAGTAGGTTTAGACGAAGAAGCAGACATCTTGTCCATTCGTTTGTTTAGTCTCTTAACCTGGAGAGATAAATTAGAAAATATATCTATTTCGTACATCCCGGACGGTTTAGGTGGATGAGACTGGGGTGTACTCCACTGATTCAAATTCATGGCCATACCTTCTATAAGTTCTTGGGCGGTCGTCGGCGTCTTATTGTTTAACATTCCACCGGCAGCAACATTAATATGTTGCCTCAATTGAGAGTTGAGGCCATTATAGAAGGTTTTTATTTGCAACCTATCGGGGATTGCATGATGCGGAAAACGGCGAAGCAATTCCTTAAATCGTTCCCAAGTATCATATAATGTTTCTGTATCAACTTGGGAGAAGTATGTATTATCATTGCGTAACTTGGCCATTTTAGCGGGCGGAAAATATTCGTGAGATTTTTTTCCGTCATTTCAGCCCATGTAGTGATGGAGCCTCTTGGTAGAGAACCCAACCACTACTTAGCTATGTTGCGCAAAGAGAAAGAAAAAAAGCCTTAGCCGGATGACATAATCGAAAACCCCGTTAATTTTGAAGATATCACATATTTATAAAAAGTTAGAAATATGCGTGTTTGGAACCTCATCTTGAAGCCCATCAAATTATACAGATTGTTGTACCATTTGAATGATGCTTGGCTTCAATTCAAAGTTATTGTTCGCAATAGTTGGTCAGACAATACTTGATTGCGCTTCATACAAATTTGGTCGGGCATAATAGGACATAGTCTGTTGACCGGCCATATTTGGATTTGGGTCACCCAAAATAGAAGAAATTGAGAAGAATGAGAAGTGGAAGAAGAAGAAGACGACGAAGAAGAAATGTCACCTACGGATTCCTCAACCAAATCTTGAGAAATGAAATAGCAGAGTCTTAGGCATTGTCGTAAGCTTTGCTCGATCTCCGGATAGAAGTCAAATAGATTTGACTGATTCCCTCGGGTCATACACCAAAATAAAAATAAAAGTAAAAGCTTTTAGATTAAAAATGTATAGAATTAAATTTCTCAGACTTCCCAAGGACTACCCAATGACTAGTTCGCAAGGTACTACACTGTATTGCGGGATGAAAACCTGGCACGGCCCTTTCACAAGAAATTTTAATTATAAAAAATTAAAGATAAAACTTTTAAAGAAAACAAACAAAATAATTTTTTTTTATTTTTCTGATTTTTTAAAACAAAAGGAAAATGAAAAAATTATTAGAACCTGGCTTTCAGAATATCAACAAAGAAGATTCCCTGACAACAATGCCAAAACTTGATGATTATAATTCACGCTAGAGCGCGATTCTAAATCGATAAGGCATGCATACCTGTCTTTAAAGAGTATAGGGTCTACTGTCGTATTAGACTAGGGACCTGTTGAGTACTTGTACTCCTAAGAAAAAGCTATTATTTTACCGAATGAAAGTTGGTTTTTCGAATTTGGAAAATCTAAGAGAAATAGCGATTTAACTAAGAAATTTTCGATGATTTAAAAACTAGCACTTGATCTAGAATCCCTTTTGATTAAAATAAATTTTCATGAAACTATAAAATACATCTCTCTAAGTTACTAATTTTGACCGTAGAGGTTCCCAAAATATGGAAGCGCCTCTCTCGAGAATACTTTATTGACTAAACTTAGGTTGATCTATTAAGACCTCTCGACCAGTAGAAACCCCTAAGCTTGATTTAGGCATTGAACCTCACTATTGGATGTGACTCCAATCCGGAAGATTCATGCCATCCTCTCTCGAGGAGTGAATGGAACTCTTTTTATCTTTTAGTGATCTACTCATATCCTCAACCTCTCGGTAAATTTAGAATACCGATCTAAGATCGAAAAATCATATTCACAACATATGGAATCGACGCAATTGAATTCAAAGATAAATCGAATTAAGTAAAATAGAGAACTTGAAAATTTGAGACAAATAAAACAAATTTATTTTATTTAAAGGTTAATCATGATCAAGAGCTAAATGAAATTTAGCTACTCATCATGATAGGAAAATTGCATGAAAGGTTTAAAAGAGACATGATTATTAAAAAGGGTACATGAATTGAAAATGACAAAGCGAAAGCTACACTATAAATTAGAAAAATACATAAAGAAAATGCAAGAAAAGCTGAAAACAAACTCAAAAATTGACTCCAAAACTCTCACATCATGCCTCCTTAGCTCCTGACAATATCTAGAATTTATAGTTTTTTCTGGAGTCACGCCCCGCGGTCATGCCCCTCGGTTATACCCGTGACTAGGGGGCGTGTAAAGTGTGGATCCATCCTCTTGAAAGCCCGGGAATGTTGGGAGAAAATCGCCAAAATTTGTCGTTTTGCGGGTCACGCCCCTAGGTCACGCCCATGACCTAGGGCATGTCTTTACTATTACTGGAGACGGCGGGAATTGGAAATGGCAGAAATTAAAATCTTGTATTTACGAGAAGTCACGCCCCTAGGTCACGCCCGTGACCTAGGGCGTGTAAGCTGAAAACTGTGGATCTGAAATTGCCTTCTTTAAGCAGTGACACGCCTGATCGTCACGCCTGACAGTCACGCCCGAGACCTGTTGGTCATGCCCATGACATGAACGTGTAATTTTAATCCGACATGGACATGAATTCTGGAGTTCCTGGGTCACTCCTAATGGTCATGCCCGTGACATGAGGGTCATGCACGTGATCGTTGCGTGTAATTTATGCTTTTCTAGATTTGTTCAGTTTCTTCTCCTTATCAATCCTGCATGCTCCAAATTTATATTTGTAGCCCAGATTAACCCAAAATTCAAAAAAGAAGGTAATTAAAAACTAAATTAATAAAATATAATTATAAACTAATTAATTATCAAATAAAATCTATATAAAAATTAGGATAAAATTATATTTATCAACATGTTTAATACCTTTGAATATAACCTTGGTGTTCTCATACAACAATGCAATCCTCCTGACAAGGCACTCGATTCTAGCATGGTGCCAGTATAAACATATCTTGCCCAGAATCAGATCGAAGTCCGGGATACGTAGGATCATCGTCGGAGTCTCAAATAGCTTGCCTCCAATATACACGTACATGTTGCATTTTGCAGTGGATTGCAACTCTGATCCATTTCTTTGTCATACCCTCCAGGTGATGCCCAAAAAGTGTTGGACTACATATAAATCTTCAGTAAAGTCCTAGACAAATGTGTGTGATGCACCCATGTCAAATAGTGTGTAGACAGGCTTGGCACAAACAAACACTATGCCTGAGGTAGTTATGATTGTTAGGTTATATTACTGTGATTTAAATTAAGGGGGTGCAAGGTACTAAGTGAAAAATTAAAATGACAAAAACTTAAGGTACCTATAATGATCTCCTTGGGGTTCCTCTTTACTGACCGTGGGCCTCCACCGTGATGTCCTCGACCCTGACCTTATCCTTGGCCTCAACCCTGTTGTGTTGGAAGGGTTGCTAAAGGGCAAGGAGAAAATGGAAGAAATTGCACAGGGCAATGGGGTCTAACATACCCCGACGGGTTACACTCAAAGCATATCACCAGAGGGCGTCATCGATCATCGTGCCTCCTCGGCTCCTGGATGTGTGGTGGTGGTGGTGTTAGTACTACAGGAGACCACTACTCTATCCTAACATTAGGATTAGGACGCCCTCCACCTCTCCTATATCTCCTGAACCTGCCCTGATGTGGGCCTCTGTTACTCAATCCAGGGTGTATCCCCTCAACCGATAATTTCCCCTGCCCTGAATCATCAGGTGATCTGCCTCCCACTTCTTTGTGGTCTTGATAATCTTCGCACAGATTTCCTTTAAGACAAAAATTAAGGCCTGTCTGAGCGGATCCTTAAGTCCCATATAGAACTTCTTCACGTAGTCCATCTTACTTAGAGTGCTGGCGAATCCTTCCCAATGTTAGAACTCTCTCTAACACTCTATTACTGATTGGTTCCCCTACCTTAGATGCAGCAACCGGTCCTCTGGTGCATCTCTTTTTGTCGGTGATAAAAAGTACTCCAACAAGGCCCCACTAAACTGTTCCCAAGTAATCTGAGAGTACTCAAAATCTATATAGGTGGAGTACATAAAGGACTTCCACCATCTCTAGGCATGGCCTGCCAATGCAATAGATACCAAGGACACTGCTTCCTTTTGCCGGACAACGAATCCCTACGAGCATCTCCTGAATGATGTCAAGCCACTCTAATTTCCGGTCAGTAGGATCTGTCTAATAATACGTAGGAGCGGAGAGGCCCTAGAAGGTAATCAGATAGTTTTAGCCTTGGTTAGGCTATAGAGTCGGAGACTGCATGGCTTTGAAAGCCTAAAAAATGGTCGTGAGAGTCTGTCCAGTCTCTGTCAACTAGAAGGGGGTCTCAGCTGGCAGAGGGGGAGCAATAGCAAGCGGTTAAAACATAATGATGGTGAAACTGTGCTGGCATAATCTCATTTTAAGTGGACAATGATGATGTGATTCCATACATTGGCGCATAAATGCTTCTGCTGCTTTAATTTGTCCGTAAACTAATGTTGGAGCGGGGTGACCCAGTGTTCTTGTGGACTTCTTTTTTTATGATTGTTTGTTCAAGTGGTATCAGTTGTAAGATCCCCCCTCCTAGTAATTGAGCATGGCCCAGGAAAGATTTTATGCCTAGAACCGTCGCCTTGTGGTGACACCGACACCCAAGTTAGTCACCACCATAAGATGCCAATTTTGTCGGCTAGTACGATCATATCACATTGCCAACGAGAAAATAAGTAAAAGAAAATCAAGTACACATTCACAACATTTATGTATATCAAAAGATAGATAATAGTCTGTAGTGAGAAAAATAAAAGAAAGAGTAATAAGGGCTTATGCCCGATACATGTCCAATAGTAAAAGCTCAAACTGTCACTCTCTCTAATACATCTATCGGAAGCTAATCAAATATCACTCATCAATCTGTCATCTGATAGTAGTAGTAGTGCACTGCAATGGCTACTCAAGTCCTCCCTCCTTGTGTTGTTGGTCCTCTGGGTCGTGTTACGGATGCATCACCATGCGCTCCTAAAATGATGTGGTCCACCGACCGTTAGTCAAAAGACAAAGCCATTATCATCCTCGCCTCACCATCGCAACTCCTAGGCACCGTGTGGGAGGAAGTGGAGGATAACAAATAAAAATGCAAAAGCAGGTGACATGACACTATATAATAATTTATATAATAAGAAGTAAATAATAGAAGTAATACCAATGGAAGCAGTATGTGAGAAAACAATAATTGGTAAGTAAAGTAAGTAAGAACAACTACACTATCATCAAAGAAGTGTACCTTAACTTATATGAATGCCCATACAAACTTATAAGTAAAGATATTTAATTAAAATAACTCATTGTATACAAGAGCCTATACTAATTTATATGTTGGGAATCTGCTAGGAATGAATGTTTAGATATGCGAGGGCATGCTTATGTTTCATGCAAGTGCAACTCACCCACACTAGTCGACTTTATGCACAAAGAAATTTTGTTCCCACTCATTGGAGATTGCTAACCTCTCTAGCACCCCTGTCATGGTCCAATGGTTGTTGGGGATCAAGCAACTCCCCACTCATAGGAGGGTATACACAATACTAGGCTTAATCCCTCTATACGCCTCTGTACCCTTCTCTGGTGTACTCTAGATTCTTTGCGTACCCTTTGCTGGAATTATAACACCCAAAAAACCCGAAGTCCCAAAATGGGGTCAGGCTGGGTGACATGGCCTTGGACACGGGCGTGTCCTAAGGCCTTTCTGGTGCACATGGCCTGGGATATGGGCGTGTCCTTTGTAGTGTGCGTCGAGTCAAGTTCTCGAGAAAGTACGGTAGACGATCGTCGAGAGGCGACACGGACTAGGACAAGAGTGTGTCCCAGGGCATGTCCTGCTCGGGCGGCGTTGAGTGGAGTGGCATTGAGTGGCGTTGAGTGTGGAACACGACCTGTGACACGGGCGTGTCACAGGGGTGTATGGGGCACATGGCTAAGGATACGGGCGTGTGCCTTAGCCGTATTCTTCTCGGGTGTTTCGGCCTAGTGTTGATGAGGTTACACGGCCAGCCACACGATCGTGTATTTGTTGACATGGGCGTGTCAGGGAGTGACACGGGCATGTCATAGCCCGTGTTCTGTTCCAGATTGAGTCGGTTCTCTAACCGCTCAAGGAACACGGCCTGTGACACGGGGGTGTCACAGGCCTTGTCAGCTCTGTTTAGATGTTTTTCAAAGCGATCGAGGCTGTTCGTTCCCTTCTATTTGGATCATGTGGTCCAAGTTCATCCCTGCTATTATAAGGCTGAGAATGGAGATGAATATCTCATTCTTATGTTATCCTTTCTCTTTCTAAAGAGAAGAGATAGAGGAGAGCAAGGGGGGAAGAAGGAGAAGCTTTCTTGCCGCCGGTGGAGTGTTAGTGGTCCAAATCGAGAGCCGAGTTCAGCTTTGCGGAGGCAAGTCCGCTGCGTTGATTTCCATCCGGCTAGTTCTTTCATGGAGCAAAGCGATCGTCAAGGGTAACGGTCTTTCTTACTTGGGTAGGTGAAGCCCTTTGTTTATGTATGTATATCTGTGGAATCTTCCATCAAAAGATGGAAGAGCATAAGTGATTCTAGTGGTTGAGTCTACATCTAGAGCCAGAAATGTGTAGTACGGCATAGGCATGCTGTGTTAAGCCCGTCAGGATGGATGTCTGGATTGGTGATGCTGCGAACCGGAGAAGACTCCGTATATAAATCGGTTAACCTACGGAGATTGTGAGGACGATTGTTATGGTGATAAAGAAGCTTTGTATAGCTCCTTTGGTTATATGCTCAACACGAGCTGTATTCATGGAATGGAAAGTGGCACCTTGTGTCTGTGTTATGAGATGAAAATGAGATGGATTATAAGCACCTCTGAGTGGGTGGGTATGAGAGGCCTCCAACAGGGTTTTGGTGACTGATGCCCATAGCCAGCAAATTAAGAACCTCTGAGTGGGTGGGCCACCCAACAAGTTCAGTGGTAGGATCGGGTGAGCGGTCGATTGGTAGCAATGGAGAGGGGCGATTTACCTAGGCTTGTTACACTATGGGGGTTTTTCGACTGAAAATGCTCACAGTTTGCCTTGAGGTGCGTTCCTCTGAGTGGACGGCGCATGAGGTCTTCAACAGGGGTTTGGAGGCTTATGCCCGGCCAACAAGTACACATCTCGAATCGGCGGTGGAACCTTGACAAGCTTGGTACACCGTAAGCGTGCCCTGAGTACACGGAACGTCTAGCACGAATGCCGGCGTTTGTGATGATATTGTGTATTATATATATGTGTTGAGACTGGAATACATGCAGGGAAGGAACCACTGCCCCGGATAAGGGGTATGGTCGTTATAATTGGTCCGCTGAATGCTGAATGTTGCTTTGTTTGTCACCAATTGGGTGGATGTCCATATGCAGGTGCTGCCCCTGTAGATGCGTAAATGGATTGAGCGGGCTGAAGACCTTTGTACTGCTGCTGCTGGTAGTCCCTCGATGGTCGTGCGAAGATTTAGATTTTTTATGTTGCTAGCCTGCATGCTGATGTATGAAGTCATATATTTGTAAAGAGAAACTTGTAAGGCCTTAAGGCCGTGAGCGTTGTGCTTGTATAAAATCCTGGTCTTGTATATAAATGAGTTATTTACATAGTAGTGTACATTCCTGGATTGAGTTCGTGCAACTTATAAACTTCTGCTTGAATGCTCTGGGTTAGGGTGCGATGGTATTTTGGTATTAACCTGTGACCTCGCCGTCTGTTTGTGGAATATAATGTGGGGCACCGGCCGGACCTTCTATTATATGTTATTTAACGTGTTGGGTTGTTACATTTTGGTATTAGAGGGAGGTTTCAATCCTCCGACCTGTGGGTTATGGGCCCACCACGCTTCTGCAGCGGGCAAACAACTTTTTAGCTCTTCAAAAGCTCGTGTGCACTCCTTCGTCCAAACGAACTTTTGATCCTTCCTCGTCAGTGTGGTGAGAGGAAAAGCTATCCTCGAGAAGTTCTCTACAAAGCGCCTTTAGTAGCCCGCAAGCACAAGAAAACTCCTGACTTCTGCTACTGAAGAAAGAATAGGCCACTCCCGAATAGCAACTATCTCGGTGTTGCGGAAAGTTGAGCCTGAGGTATCTGGGACCGTTTGAAGTGGTCGAGCATATTGGTGAAGATGCCTATCGGTTAGCACTTTCGCAAGAGCTGAGCGATTTACATGATGTGTTTCAAGTCACGGTGTTGCGGAAAGTGGTAAGAGAGCCAATTCAAGTGGTTATTGTAGATCAAGTATCAGTCGACAGTGAGCTAACGATGAAGGTTAGGCCTATTCAAATCGAGGATCGCGCCGAAAAACAGTTGTGGAACAAGATGATCGGGATGGTCAAAGTCCGGTGGGACAATTGTGGCTATGAGGAGCTAACATGGGAGCGAGAGCAGACCATGCGAGCTGAGTTTCTTGAGTTTTTTTGTATAAACTGTTGACCGAGTACATTCTGTTATAACAGATTTGTTAACGTGATAGCGTTGTGATGTTTGTTCCCTTGCTGCGTTCAAATTTCGGGATGAAAATTATATTAAGGGGGGAGGATTGTAACACCCAAAAAATCCATAAGTTCCAAAATGGGTCAGGCTAGGTGACATGTCCTGGGACACGGGCGTGTCCCAGGGCGTGTCCAATGTACACGGCCTTTGACACGGGAGAGTCCCAGGGCGTGTCCTTTTCTGTAGGCGTCAACTCGAGTCGTTGAGATAGCACGGTCGACGATCTTTGAGAGGTGACAGGGCCTGGGACACGGGCATGTACCAGGGCGTGTCCTACTCGGGTGAATTCCCGGGTGGCATTGAGTGGCGTTGAGTGTGGAGCATGGCCTGTTACACGGACGTGTCACAGGGGCGTGTTTGGTACACGTCTAAGGACACGGGCGTGTACCTTATCCGTGTTCTTCTCGGTTGATCTGGTCCTGTGTTGAAAGAGTGACACGGCCAGTCACACGGCTGTGTGCTTTCTAACACGGGCGTGTCAGATGTTTGACACGGGCATGTTTAAGCCCGTGTTCTGGATTGGGTGAGTCGATTCTGTAGCTGCTTAAGGAACACGGCCTGTGACACGGGCGTGTCACAACCCGTGTTTAGTCCATGGAATAGCCCGTGTCCCAGGCCGTGTCACCTCTCGACGATCATGTCGAGAGGTGACATGGCCTGGGACACAAGCGGGTCCCAGGGCGTGTCCTGCTCGGGTGAATACTCGGGTGGCGTTGAGTGGAGTTGAGTGGAGTGGCGTTGAGTGTGGAGCACGGCCTGTGTCACGGGCGTGTCACACGGGCGTGTTTAGCACACGACTAAGGTCATGGGCGTATGCCTTAGCCGTGTTCTTCTCGGGTGATCTGGTCCTGTGTTGAAAGAGTCACACGGCCAGTCACACGGCCGCATGCTTTCTGAAACGGGTGTGTCAGATGTTTGATACGAGCGTGTCTAAGCCCGTGTTCTGGACTGGGTGAGTCGTTTTTATAGCCGCTTAAGGAACACGGCCTGTGACACGGGAGTATCATAACCCGTGTTCAGTCCAGGAAATCAGTTTAAGGGCTGATCTCATCCGTTCATTTTCTTTGACCAAGATCCAATGGTCTAGGCTCTTCCCTGAGGTGATAAGGTCGTCCTTGAGGAGGAGAAAGCTCATTTGAGTTATGTCACTCTTTCTTAAGTTAAGAGAGAGAGGAAAGCAAGAGGAGGAAGAAGAAGAGGAAGCTGGATTCCATTGGTGCTATGGTGGTTCAAATCGCGAGCCAAGTTCGGATTTGCGAAGGCAAGGCTGCTGCGAGAACGTTCATCCATTTACTTTTCTCCCCATTGCACCGAAACGTCTTCCAAGGGTAACGATTTCCTACTTGGACAAGTGAAGTCCTTCGTTCCTACATGTGCATAGGAATCCTCCACCAAAAAGGTGGATGGCGAAGTGATTCCCTTGGGTCAGTGGTTCATCCCTTGTGGTCTTGCATTAGAACCAGAAGTGTGAGTACGGTTAGGCATGTTGTGTGAATCCTATCTGGACATGTTGGTCTGGATTAGTGATGCTTGTTTACACATCGGAGAAGACTCTGTGTTTATTGCTAGTGTGCATGAAATCTGTTGTGGATGCCCGTGGCTTGGTGCCGCAGGAAGTACTGGAGGAAGTCCAGGAAATGGTGAGAGTTGGGTTCAACACTTGTGGCCGTGATTGCCATGAGGTATAAAGTTGAGCCGTTGGGCTGCAACTGGGGGAAATGCCTTGGTGGATAACGGGCAAGGCGAAGTTGTACCTGCATCAGCCCAGTCTTGAGTCTGACGATTTTGAGCAACAAGAAAGGTGGATCCGTACCCGCATTATGGTTTTCTAATCTTGGGTGCTTAAGGCCCTATTAGGATCACATAGCGAGAGTCGATGGCTTGCGTGCTGATAAGACTAGGAATGCTCAAGTTTGACCATCATGTCTGGGACCTCTGAACGGTGGTGGGATCAGGTGTTTTCGGTACACCAGAATGTGCCCTGAGTGCACGGAATGTCGGGTCGTCGTGCCGGTATTTGTGATATGTATTTCCTTGGTGGCTGAATATATATGTATGTGATGTAAAATGCTATCCAGGGAAGGAATTCTGCTGCCCCGTGCAAGGGGCAGGGTCGTTATAATTGGTCAGCTGAATGCTGACATTTGCCCTGTTTTCCACCGGTTGATGGATTGGTTCTTGCAGGTATAGGTGGTGTTGTTCCAAGCGATACTTAGCAGGCTGAAGCCCAAGCTACGTTGCTGCCCTCGAAGGCCTTGTTTTGCTTACTCTTGTTCATGTGTGGCCGACCTGCATGCCGATGATTGTAAACCACACCTTATGTTAAGGGAAACTTATAAAATACATAAGCCTGTGTACCTTGTGTATGTGGTTGTATACATTCCTATTTTTATTAGAATTGGACATTTCTGTTATTAGTGAGTTGAAGTTTCAACCCTGAAGCTTCCGCTAGAATGCATTGTATTAGGGTGCGATGGTTCTTGGTATTATTTCGTGACGTCTCTGCCTATTATTGGAATATGGTGTGGGGCCCCGGCCGAACCCTCTATTATATTCTACGTGATGGGTAGAGGTGTTATAATTTGGTATCAGAGGGAGGTTCATCTCCATAAGCGTGCCCTGAGTGTTAAAATTTGGTATTATTTCATGACATCTAACATAATTGAACTCAAGAATGTCCACTTGGAATGTGCGCGTGTGTAGTCGGTATGGTTGCCGTTTTGGATTGGAGGTTGATTATTGATATTTTTGTTCACATATAGGTGACAAGGAGTGGTGTTGGGCAGTCCGAGCCCCAGCATTTTGATGAGAGTGAGGAACCAGCCGAGGTGCCCACACATCCTCCTTCTGCGGAAACCGTACGCCTAGTTACGGAGGCAGTATTTGCCAAGATTCAAGCACAACCTGTTGGACAGGCAAGGCATGTAGTGGATCCAGTTCGTGTTGGTGCAAGGCAAGAGCGTGTGGAAGCAATTGAAGCGGTTTATGGATTTTCATCCACCTACGTTTGTCGGGGCGCATTCCCCAATGCAGGCGGAAGATTGGCTTTCAAGACTGAAGAGGATCCTGACAGCGCTCAGGATTGATGAGGGACAGAGAGTGATGTTAGCCACCTTACTACTTGAGGGAGAGGCGCGACTGTGGTGGGATGACGTCGAGATGCACGAGTTGGCAGGCAGAGGCCTGGGAGTGATTTCGATGGGCGAATTCTCCAGATTGTTTTGGGCAAAGTATTTGCCAGTATTACGGAGAATTGCTATGGAGGCCGAATTCCAACGTCTAGTGTTGGGTGAGAAGACTGTGGATGACTACTATTGCGCGCTAGGGTTCGAACAAAATAAACGCAACCGAACTAGCAACCCGATGAGGAAAGTATACCTATCGAATTGTAGCAAGGGGACACAAGTGTCGTATTGAAATCCGGGAACTGTTGGCTATGCTTACTCACACGAACGCTATTATCTTATCAACGAAAAACTAGGGTTTTAGAAAATCTAAGTGCAGGGGAGAAAGTAAAGCTATACTAGAAAGAGAAACACTGCAATTAAGTAAAACTATTAAGTAAAACGATTACTACGAAGGGTAGAAAATATGAAATGGAAATGCACTCGATCAAGATTCACCTCGGCTAAAGACGATTAAGAAAATGCGATAAAAATCTAAACTTAATAGGATAAAGGTCCTTGACCGTGGAGGTTCCTAAAGCTTGAACACGCTTCTCTCGAAGTCGTGCCCAACTGAGTTTAGGAAGGTCCGACCGACTCTCATCTAAATCGGAGGCCTAAAACTCGCTTTACGCGGTGAACCCCACTATTGGATTTTACTCCAATCCGGGAGATTTGGACGTCTGCCTCTCTCGAGGGGTGCGTACAACTCCCTTTACTCTTGAATGCTCACTTCATTCTTTCGGCCTCTCGGCTAGCCCAGAATGAATTCAAAGGCGGAGAGTATATATCGAAAATATACCTCCAACCCGTGATTAATCAAGAGTAATTCAAGGCCCTAACCTAAAAAGAAAAGATTAATTAAAACATCATAACATAATCGCTCTAACCTCGGATCATCAAGATCGAGTACAAGGAGGATTAGTTAATCATAATGGAGTGGAGGAGGGGAGATGAGTAAAAAAGCATATAAAGGAACACAAGTAAAGGAATAACACTTTTATTAATAAAAAGGGGCAAGTTACACTATTGAAATTAAAATTACAAGTGCATGAAATTGAAATCCTATTCTAGCCCTACAAGTAGCACTAAGCAAGAGCAAAATTACAATAAAAGCTAGAACAAACTAAGATTAAGCTAGGGTTAAACAAGAATTACAAAGAGAGGGAGAGAGAGAGAGAGAGAGAAAAAGCATGAAAAAACTCAAGAACCAAAAGGGCAGCACCTCCCCCTCTCAACCAAAGCTTGCTGAAATGGAGAGGGGGGTCTCAATTTATAGATTTTTTCTCGGGTTGGTCACGCCCTCCGACACGCCCTAAGGGGGGCGTGTCAGGGGGCGTGACAGTACTATGTTGACCTCGGGCTCTGGATTCTGGCGGGAGGGATGATTGCTTCGGTACGTCGGTGGTCACGCCCTAGGTCACGCCCGTGACAGGGGGCGTGACAGGCACGTCATGTCCAAATCATTGGTCGGAAATCCGTCAGTCACCGAAAAAGGAGGGTGTCACGCCCATGTCACGGGCGTGACAAGGGGCGTGATAGTACTGTTTGCGTGTTGTGGAGAAACGGCATTTAATGCGGCGGCAGGCTTTGCGGCAGAGGGCGACACGCCCATAGTCACGCCTGGTGACACACCCAGGGAGGGCGTGTCAGGGGGCGTGACAGCGGTTTTGACCATTTTCTGTCCCTTCCAGCAGGAGTCCTCGGGATCGGGTGACACGCCCTAGGTCACGCCCAGGGAGGGCGTGACAGGGGGGCGTGACAGGTCATTTTGGCCAATTTTCTGGAAACCTGCAAAAAGACAAGAAAAAGTCAGTGGCAATAATATTTACATTAAAATGATACAAATAAACTAATAATAGACATACTTTGTACAATATAAAATAGAAAATACGATAATAGTTTAGGCTACAAAACTGCAAAAAGACAAGAAAAAGTCAGTGGCCCTTTGTTTATGCATGTATATCTGTGGAATCCTCCATCAAAAGATGGAAGAGCGTAAGTGATTCCAGCGGTTGAGTCTACATCTAGAGACGGAAATGTGTAGTACGGCATAGGACTGCTGTGTGAAGCCCATCGGGATGGATGTCTAGATTGGTGATGCTGCGAACCGGAGAAGACTCCGTGTATAAATCGGTTAACCTACGGAGATTGTGAGTACGATTGTGATGGTGAGAAAGAAGCTTTGTATAGCTCCTTTGGTTTTATGCTCGACACGAGCTGTATTGATGGAATGGAAAGTGGCACCGTGTGCCTGTGTTATGAGATGAAAATTAGATGGATTATAAGCACCTCTGATTTGGTGGTTACGAGAGACCTCCAACAGGGGTTTGGAGGCTGATGCCCATAGCCAACAAGTAAAGAACCTCTGAGGGGGTGGGCCACCCAACAAGTTCAGTGGTAGGATCGGGTGAGCCGTCGATTGGTAGCAATACAGCGGGGCGATTTCGCTAGGCTTGTTACACTACGGGGGTAGGTCGACTGATAGTTCTCATAGTTTTCCTTGAGGTTCGTGCCTCTGAGTGGACAGGTGCGTGAGGTATTAAATAGGGGTTTGGAGGCTTATGCCCGGCCAACAAGTACACATCTGAAATCGGTGGTAGAACCTTGAGGAGCTTGGTACACCGTAAGCATGCCCTGAGTTCACGGAACGTCTGGCACGAAGGCCGGCATTTGTGATGATATTGTGTATTATATATATGTGTTGAGACTGGAATACATGCAGGGAAGGAACCACTTCCCCGGGAAAGGGGTAGGGTCGTTATAATTGGTCAGCTGAATGCTGACCGTTGCTTTGTTTGTCATCCATGGGGTTGATGTACATATGCAGGTGCTTCCCCTGTTGATGCTGAAATTGATTGAGCGGGCTGAAGCCCTTTGTGCTGCTGCTGTTGGTAGGCCCTCGAAGGCGGTGCGAAGATTTGGATTTTATGTGTGGTCGGCCTCCGTGCCGATGTATGAAGTCATATATTTGAAAAGAGAAACTTGTAAGGCCTTAAGGCCTTGAGCGGTGTGCTTGTATACATTCCTGGTATTGTATATAAATGAGTTATTTATATAGTAGTGGACATTCCTGGATTGAGTTTGTGCATCTAATAAACTTCTGCTAGAATGCTCTGGGTTAGGGTGCGATGGTATATTGGTATTAACCTATGACCTCGCCGTCTGTTAGTGGCATATAATGTGGGGCCCTGGCCGGACCGTCTATTATATGTTATTTAACGGGTCGGGTTGTTACATGAATAATAAGTCTTAACAGCCAAGTGAAAAGTATTTAGGAAAGTTTGACCTTCCATACTAAGCTTGCCCGCTAGACCTTATCGACTTTCCAAGTCCATATACTACCATCGATGTAATGACTAGGCTAGTATCGAGGACCTACCACATCATATGCACATGCAAAGTATCGCCTCACTCATCCGAGCCTCCAGCTCATAGTGTAATACCCCCATCTGTCGCATAGAATATAACAAGGGTTCGATTGGGGCCTAATGGCATATTCTACAGACAGTTAGTGGAGTTACGTATTGAAACCATAATCCATAAGCGTGTCCTAACTCAGAGTGCATTCTAACGAAAGATGAGATGTATTATTTAGGAATGTTCTTTAAACAAAAAAGGAATGATAAGATAAATACACAAATAGTTATGACCTTAAGGCCTTACAACTGTTTGCTCAAATAATAGTGTTTTACAAACTTCGGCACGCAGACCGACCACATATTAAACATTAAAACAAGTCGCTTTGGCCTTCGAGGGCCAGCATAGCAACCATGGGCTCTAGCCCGCTATTTCTCGCACGACCCTCTAGCAGCACCTGCACAAATGCATTCCACCCTTAAGGTGGCAAACAAAGCAATGGTCAGCATTAGCTGACCAAATTATAACGACCCTACCCCTTACTTGGGGTGGCGGTTCTCCTTCCATGCAGGAATTTAGCATAGATATATAGTGGCAACCAAAACGTGCAACTTAGGCACTATTCACCATAGACGTTGCCACTGTCGCCTACACGTCCCATGCACTCAGGGCACATTATTAGTGTGCTGAGGTTCAAGCCCCACCACCGTTCACCAAGATGGTTCACACATGAGCATTCTCTTACAGTGTTCTGAGATTAAAGCCCCACCTACTTGAGCATTACTAGCTTTCCGGCCCAAAGCCTAAGACTCTCCTTATACTACGGCAAAGTGATGCTGAGATTTAAGCCACTGACTCACTCTAAGCCAATCGCCATAAGGTGGGTATAGGTCAGCCACAGTCCATTGCTTAAACCACCAGGGTCGCAAGCCATGACACAGGTCAGTATTCCCTTACCCTTTCACGATACATAACCACGTTATGGTCTAAGGTTGGCACTTACGGCCACCTAATCTGGGCACCTCAGACTCTCAGCTCCTCATAATGAACCCCAGGTCGCCAAGAGATAGGCCTAAATAACAATGGCCCACAATTCTCCAAGAGACAGGCCTCAATAATATTGCTTAGTGGGAGCTACCTCTGCGCGGTAGGGAACAGACTATCGATTATTCCCCTCCAAATGGGTGTTTTCTTGTAGTCCTTCTCTAGTAATCTCTCTGTAGTAACCTGCACACCCCGAGACTCTGAAAACCGCATCTTACCACGGAGTCTTCTCATGCATACATACAATCATCACAGATATAGACCAACCTGTCTGGATGGGCTTCACACAACAAGCCTATTTTGTACTTCGATTCCGGATTCTAAATGCAATGGCAGCGGGGATACAACTGATCAACACATCGGGAGAACTGTGTCCACGTGCTCGTGGAGCATCTACCCTCACATGCCAAAACCACGGACTTCACATGTCCAAGAAGAAGGATCGTTACCCTTGATGTTCGTTTAAGAGCCATGGGAAAGAATCTAGCTAGATGGAAAACATCGTAATAGACTTTTCTCCGCAGATCCAAACTATGCTCGCGAACTAGAGCTCTGAAACCACAACGATGATGAGATCTTCTTCCTTTCCCTCTCATTTGCTCTACACTCACTTATCTAATTAGAAGGAGGAAGCCAGAAAGAATGAAATGAAACTCAACTTCCCTTTCTATAAGCTGAGATACCGGCACGCGGTAACTAGCTACCACCGCGCGGTACTACAAACGTCCAATCCTCAATCACACCACCCAAGACCTCCAATCCTGGGCCGACGTGTGGCCTCGCTGTTGCTACTGTCGAGCGCTACCTATTACTGTCGCGCAGTAGATGATGTGTCACATCAATCTAATGCACTCGACGAAAAGTAATAGCCGCCCCACGGTACCTACCCGAGAGGTATTCCAAATTTATAAGCCTCACTACCTCTGCATGATAACAACCTACTGCCGTACGGTAAAGGATGCGTCGCGTCAATACGCAGCTCTCGATTATCTCGACAACTAACGCTACCGCCACGCGGTATCGCCACCGCCACGCGGTCCAACCTAAGAGCTCTGCCAAATAAATTGGTAATGCTACCGCCAGCGATAACCCTACCGCCAGGTGGTATCTCACGGAAATCATATCTTGCATCGGGAAACTAGGGGCATTACTAATCTCCCCCACTTTAAGAATTTTGTCCCGAAATTACGCTGTGTAGGAAATTATAGAAGTAACAATATCAAAATGCGTACCTCAAACAAATAACTCTTGGAACTCCACCTACATTGTTTTCTCCCACTACCATGATTGTTCCTCTCGGCCACAATTGTCCCAACGGACCTTTACAATCCCGATAGACGTATTACAAAGCTGTTTGACTTCCATGTCTTTGATATGAATGGGATTGACCTTCATTGTCAACCCACCATCAATCGGCACCTAATCCACATCAACCACCTGCATAGGCTCCAACACTCCCTTCCACAATACTGATATGTGGAATACGTCATGCAAACCACTTAGTTCTGTCAAAAGCTTCAATTGATAGGAGGTGTCACAACCCGCATTTTCACCACAATTAATAATTTTTAAGAGTAAGGAAAAATGCGTGTCTTGATGACACGTCGGAAGGGGATAACTGTGGATGTTCGGGCAAAACTCCTACTTAATACATAAAGAAAGATTTTTAAGGTATTTAGAGAAAAATCCAGTTTAAGTTAAGAAGTTAGTCTATCCCTCGGCTTAGTTACTCATCTAGTACACGGGGAAAATAGTTTATACGGTACGGAAAATACTTCTTTTATGAGATTAAACATCCTACATGAGTGTAAATGTCCTCGATGGAAAACTTATGATATGGAAGACCCTAGATTTATAATAAGTATAGCTAAAAGTCTTTACGCTAACCAGAAAATAGTGACTTAATTTTGAAAGAGATGGCATGTATGATATACTAATAATAGGGTTTTATAAGTTAAACATATCTAACATGCAATCCTAGCATAAATCATCCCAGAGAGAAATTATCTAATTCTTCACAAAGAGAACATCTAGTAGCTAGAAAGGTATCCAAAATCAACTATCCTGTGGGCATCAACAATCTGACACAAACCCACATCAAGTAAAAGTGTTTCTGAACTAGTTAAAGTAAACCGAAACAACAACTACCTCGTAACGGCGAGGTGAAAACCACAGCCAACACTACTGCTCAGGAATTCCAAAACAAGCTCCACTACCTGCTAAAGCTCCAAACCTGAGGCATTCCAAACACAGAACACCTCAGCAAGAAGGTACAAGCAGTGGCAGAAAAGTAAGCCAAAAAGTAAATAAAGGTCAAAAGGGGGGTAACAACCCAAGACCAAAAGTACTGAAGTAAAGTATAGAAGTAATGTATAAAAGAATTAGTAAGTAGAAATTATGTGAACCGTCACGTACAACAAATCACACCATGTGCACAAGGCTAAAAAGGTGGAATGAAGGATTAAATCATAAGAAAGAATTCTCAAAACTTTATTAGCCACATGTGCTCAACTCTACCCAAAAAAACACAGATGAGGTGGTCGCTCATCCAGACATACCCTCACAGATATAATATTTGTCTAACTGCGGGGGAGACTCATACACTCCACCATTAACCGCAGACACCCAAACAATCGGCTGAGTCCCACAAGGTACTAATAAAGGGAAAAAACCTTGTGGTGGTGGTTTCGTTCACTTACACCCCCAACAAAGGAAAGCCATGATATACATCTCAAGACTTGGCACATCGGATTCTACTAGACATTTCTAGATTAAGAAGCGGTTGATAAACCTTAAGGAAGGATTTACAATCCAAAATAAACTCTAACACGCCCTATATAATAGTTAAGGGACGGCTAAAAGAGCAAGATTCAACCACATCATCAAAACATAAACCACTATAAAAGGTTAGATTAGCAAAAATCAAGATCATGATAATACAAGTGTTTTTAAACAAAGGATTAAGACAGCACTATAATCAGCAAGTTATTAACTGTAATGACAAAAGGAGTTAGAAATTTCAGCAGATCAGGAGAAAGAAGTGAAGTGGGGAGCAAATCCACCACTTGCCATGGTTTTGCCGGAAAAACTCTCCAAATCACTCCTTGTCGCAGATCGGGGCTAAAGAAGACGAGGGAAGTCAAAATCTAACAAGAATAGCCAAAAAAAGAGGTTAGGTCCAAAAACTTTAACGAGAAAAAACTCATGAAATGGGGAAGATTTTACCACGATGACGAAGCTCTCGCTGAGAGCTTTCAGGATTTATGATTGGTTCAAGATTTCGAGCATCGGAACCCGTCGGCAGCCATAAGAAGAATCACGGAAAAACTTTCTCTCTCTCTCGCTCACGCCGCTCTGGTTTCGAATATGAACAGGAGTTTCGGTCTAAAAGAACTCGAAGAAGAAGTACAGTATTTATATATATATAATAACTATTATATAATTAAAAAAAACCTTTACAATAAGAAGGACGAACCGGGTTGGCTGAACCGATTATCCGAGATGAAGATAAGCCTTACTCGAGTACTAAAGAAGGCCTACTCGAGTATAGAAGAAGGATTACTCGAGTAGAAGGCAAGCACCTCTCAAGAACAACAAAACTTCTCGAGAACAACAGAAGGGCTTCTCGAGATCTACAAAAGGACTTCTCGAGAACAACAGAAGGGCTTCTCGAGAGCTACAGAAGAACTTCTAGAGAACAATAGAAGGGCTTCTCAAGAGCTATAGAAGAACTTCTCGAGAACAACAGAACTTCTCGAGAACAACAGAAGGCCTTCTCCGGAGCTATAGAAGGACTTCCTCGAGAACTAGAGGAAAGAAGAGTCCCATTTGACAAATTCTACTCGAATTTCGTCGAACACAAAAACCCGTTTGACGTATTCTGGTCGGAGTTCGTCGAGTGCAAAGGAAAACTCCGATCGACTTTCGTCGAGCAAAGGAAATCTCCGATCAACCATTGTCGAGCTCTGTTAGATAATCATCGAGCGCAAGGGAAATTTCCGATCGACCATCGTCGAGCTGCGTTTGACGATCATCGAGCGCAAAGGGAAACTCCGATTTACTATCGTCGAGCTCCGTTCAACGATCTTTGAGCTCCGTTCGACGATAGTTGAGCTCCACTCGACGTATAGTCATAGCCCATACAGAACCTTTCGTTCGACGATCGTCGAACTCCGATCGATGCCTTGCCAAAAACCCAGACAGTGCCTAAAAAAAATTAATCTCCTGCCTCCTCCGTTCAACGAAAACATACCCTTAAGGAGGGCTTCCTGAGAATCGAAACAGGCATCAGGCTTTAGTATAATAATAATCGTCATATATATAAGAAAATTTGATCAAGGAAGTACGAGTTCAAACGGAGGCCCAAACGCGCTTCGAATTAAACGAATTAAACAGCAAAAACAACCCTAGAATCCAATACACCATTCCTAAGACACTATCATCAAATGCTTACACAAGCAAAAATCATCACAAAGATCGAAACACGCGCTGAGACACAAAATGCTCAGATCGCAATAAACTGGACAAGTCCAAACCTCAAAACTTCATCCATTTCAATCAAGGAAAAAAGCATTCAATCCAAATCAAAATCATAAAAATCTAGTCAAACCAACCCAACGGACGCAAAAATGCACTAACGGTGCAGCACCGTCAATATAACGTAAAAAGTAACGCCTTGATGTCATAAATATGATGATACCAAAACCAATAATATTATCGTAAAATCGGGGGCATTACAGTCATTCCCCCTAAAAAGAAGTTTCGTCCCGAAACTTATCACAACTTCAAAATCAAACAAAAATGAGAAAACCAATATTCACCAGACAAAAATAGGGAGACATACCAGAAACTAAGAGAAGAGATGAGGATGAGATTCCCTCATCGCCGACTCCAATTCCCACGTCACGCTCTCGACGTCTTGATTTCTCCAAAGAACCTTGACCATGGGGTTGGTCTTCTCTGTAACACTCGATCTTGAGATTCCAAAACACGAACAGGCTCTTCCACCTACAAAGGTTTGGCAGAATATACAACACCGAGTCAAGGACTTGATGATCACTACAAACACACTTCTGCAACTTGCTCACATGGAACACATCATGGACACCAGGGAAGGTAGCTGGCAAATCCAGTCTATAAGCTGACACTCCGATGCACTTAAGAATTTGAAAAGGTCCCACATACCGGGGGTCTAACTTGTGGTTCCTTCCAAACCTTTTTACACCTGACATCAGAGAGACTTTCAGAAAACCATGTCCCAACGTCGAATTCAAGATTAACCCTTCGTCGATTAGCATATTTCTCATAACGCTCTTGTTCTACACTGAGCTTTTCTCGAATATGAGTCACAACATAATTCATCTCTTCAAGGGCTTCCGGACCTAGCAGCGGTCTCTCACCAACCTCTGCCCAAAACAAAGATGTCCTACAACGCCTTCGGTATAAGGCCTCAAACAGAGCCATCTGTAGACTCTCTTGATAACTATTATTATAAGTAAATTCCATGACTCCGAGGCGTTCATCCTAAGCACCACCGTGATCCAATATTTAATACCTGATCATATCTTCCACGATTTGATTTACTCTTTCCATTTGACCATTTGTCTGCGGATGATAGGCGCTGGAATACCTTAAATCGGTACCCAACCCCTCTTGCAAACTCTTCCAAAAAACAGACGTAAATCTAGAGTCTCGATCCGATACAATGCTAACAGACACTCCATGTAATATGATGACTTCATCAAGGTATAAATCAGCTATATTCTTCATAGAATACCCATTATTTAAGGTCACAAAGTGAGCACATTTATTTAATCTATCAACTATAACCCAAACAGAATCGTGCCCACGGGGAGATTTCAGTAAACCGGTGATGAAATCCATCGAAATTGTCTCCCACTTCCAACTTGGAATATCAAGCGGTGTCAGTTTACCACCAGACCTTCTATGATCAGCCTTAACACGATGACACGTATAACATTCTTGCACAAACTTTGCTATATTATTCTTCATCCTGACCACAAACAATTTGCTTCAGATCTTTATACATTTTGGTGGAACCAGGATGGTAGGCAATACTAGAACCATGAGCTTCATTATAAATTTTTCGCCCCAATGTCACCAAAAGCAGGGATACAAAATCTACACTGATATTTAGAGGATCTAACTCATCCAAAGAAAAATCAGGTAGCTCTCCTTCTCAGTTCTATTTCAGAGATGTAATAAATCTGGATCATCCTTCTGGTGCACTCTGGTAAGAGAAATCCAAGAGGGCTCTCTGCTTCAAAACTAGCAGGCACAGTACTACTCCCAACTTCAATGTCCATCAATAAGAATTCTTCCACCAAAGACTTTACTGATAGATTTAAGATTTTGGCAGTCTTCCTAATCAAAGCATCGACTACTACGTTAGCCTTTCCGGGTGATACAGGATCTCCACTTCATAATCGGCCACATACTCTAACCACCTACGCTGGCGCAGATTTAGCTCCTTCTGAGTGAAAACGTACTTCAAACTCTTATGGCCTGTGTAGATCTTGCACGGCGCGCCATACAATAAATATCTCTAAAGTTTCAGTGCATAAATTACAGCAGCAAACTCTAAATCATGCGTATGATAGTTTCTTTCATGAATATTTAATTGTCTTGATCCGTACGCGATCACTTTTCTTCTTGCATCAAAACAAAACCAAGTCCAATGTTTGATGCATCCACATACACGACGTATTTGAGTCCTTCAGTAGCCAAAGTTAAAACTAGAGCAGTACATAATCTCTTCTTCAATTCATGGAAACCTTCTTCACACTTTTTGCTCAAAATGAACACAGTGTTCTTCTGTGTAAGTCTAGTTAGAGGTACAGACAACACAGAGAACCCTTCCACAAATCTTATATAATATCTGACCAGACATAAGAAGCTTATAATCTCCTTAGGTGTAGAAGGTCTCTTCCATTCCATCATAGCATAAATCTTGGTAGGGTCTACGAAAATACCGTCCTTGCCCACAACATGGCCTAGAAAAGACACTTGGGGTAACCCGAATTCTCCCTTACTCAGCTTTTCATAGAGTTTGTGCTCCCTCAGGGTTGACAAAACTAAGCGCAAGTGTTGAGCATGCTCCTCAACACTGCGGGGATACACGAGAACATCATTTATGAACACAATCACAAAACGGTCCAAGAAATCTTTGAACACTCTATTCATTAAATCCATGAAAGTAGAGGGTGCATTTGTCCAACCAAAAGACATCACCAAGAACTCAAAATGCATGTGCTGGGAACGAAAAGGCGTTTATGGTATATCAGACTCACAGACCCTCAACTCGTGGTAGACTGATCGAAGGTCATCTTTGAAAACACAACTCATCGCCACAACTGATCAAATAGATCATCAATTCGAGGCAACGGATATCTGTTCTGGTGGTTACTTTATTTAACTCTCGATAATCTATGCAGAGCCTCATGGAACCGTCTTTCTTCTTTATGAACAAAACATGGGCACCCAACAGAGAAGAACTCGGCGAATAAAGCCACTCTACAGCAACTCATCTCCTGAGCTCTACGTCACCCACCGCCGTTGGTACGGTTCCAAAAAATAAACGATACCTAGCTCGATGTCTCTCCGCAACCTCTCTCACGGAGCCATCTCTATAAAGACATCTGAAAACTACGTACCAAATGAATCTCAAGATGTGGTTAAACGGTTCAGGGTTTTACAAAAGATATTTCCCAGCAGAAATAGAAACAAGATATACCTCGCTCAGTGTCTATACAAACACCACCCGTACCATCGATAAAATAAGGAGGGGAATTTAATAATGTCCCATATTATTTATGTCATTTCTGTCATTAC